>PVJX010005770.1:0-82559 GCA_004027295.1 Dolichotis patagonum
TATATATATATATATATATATATATATATATATATATATATATATATATCAGGCCTTTGGTGCCTGATCCTTTAATGAAGTCTGGTGATAATGAATATTTTTGTATAAATTCTGCTAATAAACTTTAATATTGATCTGTCTACTAATAGGAAGTAATTTGGTCATCTTCCTTGATGCTAATACACAATACCTGACACCTGCAACTTGAAGGAAAAGTTTTCTTTGTTCCCTGATTTTAGTTCATAGTAGTCTGACTCTGAGGCAGGAGACTACAGCAGAGGGCCATAGTAGAGGAGGAGCTCATTCATTATGGCAACCAGGAAGCAGAGAGAGAGAACAAGAAGGGGGGAGATAGAGAAAGACAGAGAGAGAGAGACAGAGGAGGAGAGGAAGAAGGAGAAGGAGAAGCAGGAGAAGCAGGAAAAGCGGCAGCCAGGGAGGGAGACAGACCTGCCCAGCTCACCACCCCCTGACCGCTGTCTTCTAATAGACCCCTTCCCTTGTCAGTCCATGATAAACCCCACCTGTGAGCACCTCAGGGTGTTGGGGCCCCCTTGATATAACCTGAGCGGAGAGGATAACTTGGACACACTATTCCTGAATGAAAAGCAGCTTAATTCGGAAGATTCCTATCTGCAAATCAGTTGGTGTGTAGTGGCCTTCAAGGTAGGAGATGCATAGATAGAAGTCATTTTAGACAAAGTAAAATAAAAATTGAGTGAGTCTCAAATATGCATTTGCATTAACTGAAAAGCCTAGGAACTCCTAAATGTTGAAAATATCTATTGTGGTCCTGAACTGGGATGAATGGGAAGGAGACATTTGAATATGCTGATTAGAGTTGTGATATCTTTGGTTTGTCTGCTGCAGACTTGAACTACATGCAGCTTTCCTGTGAGCAAATCTCCAAGGGATAATTTCCAAGCCCAATTTGATGGCTTTTTGTTGGATTGGATGAGCTTCAAGGCAAACAATCCAAATCTCAGTCCCTTCTGGACTGGCTGGGAAGTCTGCTGGGCTCATGTCATTGGGGAAGAATGGATTTGTTTGGGTGTGTAAGTTGGGCTACAACTTCTAGTCTTATCTCTTGGTTAAGCAAAAGCATAGAAAAGTTTGGCTCCCATGGAAAGTGTAGCACTGTAGAATAGTGCATTTGGGACCGTATCACCCCTCAGGCTTTCATTCTCATTTAAAATATACGTAGCCTCTGTTCTTCTGTTCTGTGGGGTTGAATTCCAATTTGGATAGTTGACTTCCAGAAATGTCCTTTTACGCTTCTTTAAACATAACTAATAGACAACTGTATGCTGCCCTGAGAACCCAAAGCTTTCTTTGCAAAAGTAAAGATGTAGCAGGGTCCTTCATCACCTCTTCCTTGAGGTATTCAGACATGGACTAGGGAGAGAGGTCACTTGCTGAGCATCGTAGTGCATATGGCTCTCTCACAAAACAGGCCTCAAAATATCTCTCTCTCACTCTCTCGCTCTCTCTCTGTCTCTCTGTGTTAGAGTATAATTTTGGACTCTTTTCTCTTCTGAAGGAATACTGACAGGGATTCAAACACATGACTCCTTAAGACTTATTGGGGAGGAGTTCACCCACCAACTGAAGTGTATCTTTCCCACCTTACACAATTAGGCAGAGTGACTTATGTTAAATTAAGGGAAAGCCGTGCTAATACACACCCTTCTGACTGTATGCAGGTGGGCAGAGGAAGCTACTACTAAAGTAGAAGAGTTTTTTTCTTGTTTGTATTTTGAGGCAAAATCTCGCTGTATGTTTCACGTTGACCATGAATTCACTATGCTATGTTGTTCAACCTGGCTTAGAAATTGTGATAAGCCTCCTGCCTCAGTGTCCCAAGTGGTGAAATTACAGGAATGCATCACCATGCCTAGTTAAATTTGAAAGTTTCGAGACTTTCTTTGTCAGCCATCATTTTGCTTCCCACGGGGAGGGAGCAGAATAAAGTCAAGCAGAGAGAGTTAAGGTTAAGATTCCTAGGGAGAAACTTTCCAAGTATAGTTTTCCTTAAATCCAGCTCCATCTTTTTCAATCCCAGTTCCCTGAGTGTATACATTTGCTTTCTTTGAGTAGGCTTAGTTTGAGTGGAATTTTGTCACTCAGCACCAAAACTACACAAACATATCTAAAACCCCCATAAAGTCAATAAGGCGGGAATTGAGATAACTTCTTCCTCTGAATGACTGCAGTGACGAAATCTGAAATTGATCCAGCATTCTGAGGCTGGCATTACCAAATCATCATCAAGGATATTGCAAAGGGCTTACCTTGGCATCGATCACAGGAAGTGACGACTTTTTCTTCAGAAACTCTATAAACACCAGATAGCCTGGCATCTGGACAGGTGGTTCCTGACAGCCTCGTAGTGCAAATCCATGGATATCAGAGCCACTGAGGGGCACCTCTGGTGCCTACGAGCTGTCATTCATTTTCCAGTCATTTTTTCTAAGTGGGATATTTATTTCCTTCTCCTTGACACAATGAAGCACTATATTTCTGATATTAGTGAATTCTTTCTGAATGCACTGTGCTTTTCTACAGTACTCTGCACCTGTTCTTTTCTCCCACTCCCTAGCTAGAGCATTTTTTAGAGATAGATGCTCTGTATGTTTTCTGTGTTAGTGGAATATGATTAATGTGGAATGCCGAATTAAACCTGATACTCTTCCACTTACCTCACCGAACTATGCCTTTTTTTGTTTTATTTCACAGACGTGTAAGTTAGGGATGCACTGTCAGTGCTATTTGAATTTCCAGAGTGTTTTTATGATTGAGTCCCACCCTACAGTCAGAATCTTTGAAGAACTGGTCTCAGATCTTCACTAGATATATATGTCATCATGTTCACTTTGACCCGTTTCTCTGTTAGCATGGCAGGTTTTTGTTGTGAGAACCCTAAAATGCGTTTGTCTTAGTGGACAGAATTATGGAGTTACTGTATTTTAATGATGCTGTTTTCTTTGTTTGGTGTCCAGACCATTGCTATAATTTTCCAGTCTGGTCATGGCTAAAACTTTTCAGGCAGTATTTAGGATGGCTTGACTCCATCGTGCAGAGGCACACTGCTAATATCACAAACCCTCGTAACATTGGAGACTTTTCTCCTTGTGTAAATACAGAAGGGTGGGTTGGGTTTTGCTCATGGCATTTCTGGAGTGGGGAGTAGCCATGCAAGAAATTGTTTTCAAAACAATCACCACACCATCTGTGAGCAGAGAGTGGACTCAGGGCGTGATAGAAACCCTTGGGCACCTCTAGCAGGAGAGAGCTCAGGAAGCCACTGGGTGCCCTGCCCTTCATGGGAAAATAACTAGAACAGCACAACTCCAGAGCCCCTCAGCCTGAGACCGCCTTAAAGCTTTCCGGACAGTGCTTATTTTTGTTTTCGTTTACTAGACATGACTTACTGCTGCGTTCCTAGCTAAGCACAATCTTCCCTTCTCTCCTTGATGGAAGTTTCAGACCTATACTATTAGGAGATTTTTTAAAGAATAAAGAAAAAAGAATCCAACAAAGAGTACAGAAATGTGGAAAGAAGCACAAATATAGCAAGATAGACTACAGTCCTTAGGTTAAAAATAGCCTCCTAATTTCAGACCCTCTTCAGGGGGTTAAGGAAAGCTTTAAATATCCATTCAAAATTCTTCACAGCCAGACATTGCTTTTCAAGGAATTGGGTTACATCAGTTGATGTAATTAGCTCAGATTGTTTGGGTGATTCAGATCCCAAAGGCGGCGATACATCTGCACAGCACACACATTTCCCCTCCTGGGTCAAGGCACTGGCGGTCTCCACTTGGGGTGTGGGTTTGCGGGGGGTCAGGGAGTGGGAATGAGAGAAGGACCTGGTGAAAGGTGATATAGAAAAGAATCATGTAGTAAAAATGTTTTCTGATGCTATCTGATTTCCTTTTAAATCATTTTCCGAGTTTGGAATCTGGTAGTGGTCAAACACAGGGAAATACACTATCTTTTGTTTCCTAAGCCCAGTTATTTTTCACTGCTCTCTGAACATCTGGCCAGCAGGGGAGAGCTGGAGAGACAGCCATCTTTTAGTCAGTCAGCGAACTGGAAGATGTCACTGTATTTTCCATCTGTGGATGCAGAGGGAGGGCTAAAAATCTGTGAAATTGGAGCCAAGCCAGTTATTTTATATTTGAATTTCTTTTCACGTAGAATTTTTAAACTGTTCAATCATATTCAAGCTAAATATTTCTATCTCCAGATGGTATTGCACCTGAGCCATTTCACATAGTTTTCTTTTTAACTCCTTTTGTGTTTTTGTCTTCTAATTTGTAAAAAAGACACTTGATTTTTAATTATTGTTAAATTAATAGAAAAACATTTCACTTATTTACTTTTTTTAGTGCATGTTTGCAATGTGGAATCATAGGTTCATTTGGGGGAATTTCTACAAGTCCATAATACATCAGTAATTTTCAATTCCATATCAGTCCCTTTCCTCCCTTCCACTCTGTCTCTTTCCTCATATGTGTGCCTTAGAGTTTCTTACCAGTTCTTCTTTATTTTATTCACTTATATATTTATATTTTGGTTTGTCACATAAGAGAAACCATGTGACATTTAACATTCTATGTCTAATTTATTTTGCTTAGCATTCCACCCATTCCTGCAAACAACCTGGTTTCATTCTTCTTAATAACCCAGGGTGTGTATTTGACCCATTTTCTTATCCATTCATCTGTGGATGGTCATCTAAGCTGTTTCCAGCATGCAGCTATCATGAATTATTATGCTGAAAACCTAGATATGCATCTGTATAGTATGAAAGCTTTCATTCTTTCAGAAAAAAAGTATAGTTCAGTCAAATGAAATTTCTGTTTTAATTTTTTGAACACTCTCCATACTGTTTTCCATAGTGGTTGGACTAGTTGACTTTTCTACCAGCAATACAGGAGGGTTCCCAATCCTTAAAGATATTCAGAGCATGCTCAATACTTTAATCTTCCGATGGAATTACAAAGCCTCATTTACCTAACCTACCATTATTTACCTAACCTTAGTAAGGGAAAATGTGTCCCACAATCTTAGGCTTAATCTATAAAGTCTGGCCAACTCTGACCTGCTTCATGTCTCTCCAGTGGACTTTCCTGGTCAGTAGTGGACCACCAACTTCCCCTGCTTACTGTGTGTGTGGACAGGGAGGGTCTCTGGTCTGTACTTGTGTGCTAGATGGTCTTGGTGGACACCCATGTGCACAGAATACTGTGGGTCCTATTGCCTCTCTGAGACAGGTGAGAGAGGAGCCCGCCCTCCGGCAGCACTCCCGAAAGTCCAACTCATTCTCCTTGGGGTGAAGATGGAAGTGAGGGTTTCTTCTTGATCACTTAGAACTGTGTGGGGTGAGACCTGTGGCAAGAAGAGCGGCTCCATTGTCCACACTGGTTTCGGTGTAGATGGTCTCCTTAGTTGCCTGGAGCCCATAAGCTTCTCAACTAGATTCCGGGTTTTTCACAAAAAGAATTCACCCATGGGTACCCTGGATCACTTGGACCATGGGTAAGGGAGAGTCTAGGGACTTTTTTCCCACCAGCTTGCTGATGCTACCAACTCTTTCACTTGTACATAAGGATGCTGAGAATTGCAGAAGATATCATTTCTTATCTCATATTGTGCCTATCTAAGAATTGGATTTGAAACTCACCTTTCATTCTTTTGTTATGTCATCTTCAGAATCATTGTTCTACATAGATTTATATATTTTTTTCCCTTACTCTTATGTGCCCCTGAAAGTTCTGGGAATTTTATTTTTTTAAGTTTTATTTAAAGAGAAAAAAAAGCAAAATAGAAAAAAAGGGTAGAAATAATACAGAATTTCAAAAAAAAGTAAGAAATCACTAGTTGATAAATTACATATTATCCTCTTAGAAGTAGTTGTTAAAGTTAAAAAATTAAAGCATACAAAGTAGACATTCAAACAGTGAGGCTGCAAACAGTTCTGTTCAACGATCCAACGAAAACTTAGTAATACGGTTATCAATCCTACACACTTAAACATACATGCAGTTATATTCTTTAGAGCACTTTCTTTTCCTCCTTTTGCTTTTTAAGTCCATTATCTGTTTATATATATCATGTTTCAGCTTGCTCAGTACCTTACTAATCTGTTTTGTTGTTATTTCCTTTTTAATCACCTTATATAATTCTGTTGTTTTGTTTTTGAGTTTCTCCTCATCCATGCCCCATGGATCAGCTTTGATGGAGTTGAGAGTTTTTGGAGGTATTTTGTTACATTGTTTTCTCATGTTCTATTTTTTTTTATTTAATGTTTTATTAACTAGGAGGTAGTAATATATAACAGAACTGAATGGAATAAATCCAGTTGAAGCAGTGTAGTGAAATTGGTACAGAACTTCACAGCAGGTTACCTGGATAACTGTAATAGGTACCATTGTGTATCTCATTATCTTCACAATAGTTGTTCTTTCAATCAGGTTTAGCAAAATCAAAAGAAATACAGAATATTATAGAACTTATCAAAACAGAATATTGAATAAAGCAATACCATTAATAAGGACAAAGCAAAATGGCAATAAAAATATTTGCCTTCAAAGAGATGGTAGAAGGAAATCCCCCTTATTTGCTATATTACATATGGTCAACCTCCAAAGAGATGCTCAGGTCTCTAGTTCCCATTTGCTAACAGGGCGAGGGGGGTGGAGGGAGAATGGCATGTTTGATTGTCAACCCGTGTGCCGGTAGGCTCACAGCCACTTACCAGGGCAGCAGGCTGAATGCTTGTTTTCCCAGCGCTCTAAGTTCCAACATGGCCCTGGGAATTTTAAATCTAGGAATCAAACTATCTGTGTAGTGGTAGCCCAGAAGACAAATCTGGTTTCGAGCTAAGGGACATACTGGTCAAATCTGACTGCTCCTTCATAGAGCAGTGTTAGGGCTTGGTATCTGCTGCAACTTTTTGTAAACCATTTCTGTAATCCTTGAGTTGGACAAGTTCAGTTCTTTCATTTGCAAGTTAGGAAATAAGGATTTCAGCATCATTAATGCTACCTGCTTCTGTGTAAAGGCCTGAATTAATAACTATTTCACCTTATTGACAACTAAATCAAATATTTCTGCTAGCAGACTCCTTGGTCGAATCATATCATCCTGTCTAAAGGATCATGTGTATCAGTTGTGTGGACTTTCCTAGAATGACACTCAAATGAAATCTGGGCACATGGGACAGGGAACTGTGAGACATTGTCTTTGTTCCCTGTGTTGGTGACCTGGATGGGGAAGGGTAGAAGGACTGCTCTTTGAGGTGTAAAATTGTTTCTCATAAGACAGAGAGCAGGATTCTATAGAAAGGTAATTTTATAATCTGTGAACTGTAGATTTTTTCTTAGACAACTTTAATACTGAGCATTTTTATAAGAGTGATCAGGATTGAAATATGCAGCAGGATCTCTAAAAACAATGCCTGACCATTGCAAGCTTTCATGACAAATATTTCACAAGCTTTAACAAATCGTGAGATAATTTAAGTAATAATAACTAGACCAACTGAATGTACTGTCAACAAATACTATTTTTGGTACATTCATAATGGGCTAAGCTTCTTTTCAAATAATATTCTATTTTTATCTAAATTTTTTGAGTCAGCAAATGCTCAATAAGTTTAATTATTGAAACTATATTATTCTTATGCATCTATATTATAATCTCATAATTTTATTTCTAAAAATCCTAAAATATAATAATCTTTGACACAGAATTTCACAGTACAAGTGAATCCTAAGCATATAATCAGATAAATTATAAAAAATGTACAAAGACATTAAGCACATTGTCATTCATAATGATAAAAAAGTGAAATGTACAAAATGTTTAATTCCAGAGACCTGGTAGAATAAAACATAATCTACAGAATTTATTATGCAATCTGTAAAAGTGAATATATATGTAAATATTTTTGATGAAAGATGTTTATAATATATTATTAAGTATAAAAAACAAATTATAGACTAGTAAGCATGATAACATTTTAGTAAAAAAATATATAACACAATTTGGAAGGGTATATCATAAACATAAAAGTATATACTTATATTCACACACACACACACACACACACACACACACACACACACACACCCTGGTAAGACATTACCATAAAGAATTAGCAATAAATTTTCCTGCATTTTCTGTGCATGGCAGTGAACACCTGCAATCCCAGCACATGGAAGGCCGAAGCAGGAGAATCTCATGACTTTGAAGAGTGAGTAAAAGTCCAGCCTGAACTACATAGTGAGACAATGTTTAAAAATAATTCTGGGCCCATGATTCACGGGGTGAGTTTTTCTTTTTCCTATGTTTATCTAGAAATAATATATTACTCATATGCATTAGAAAATATCCCTTGGGAAACTTAAGCTATTTTCTTCCTTGAAAATAGCTTACTAATTTCTACTCTTGACCCAAGAAGAGTCATATCTCAAGTGAGATTTCCTATTTCCTTCAGAACCTCTTCTGAATTTATAAAGCAAGGATGCTGAGTACAGAAATGACAGAAGGAACAGAGCTGAGGGGGAAAGCAGTGGAGGCTGGTCCTTCAGTCGAGGTAGAGGTAGCTCAAAACAGATTTTGGGGGATGGAATAAAAATCCCTTTTGACCTGTTAAGCATGTTTATTAGACCTGAAAGTGCTGACGTCAGCTAAGATGTGAGGACTTTGATCCAGAGGTCTGAGAGGAACTCCGGGCCGGAGTCACACATTTGGAAATCGTCAGCATGTAGCTGATATTTAAAGCTGTGCCCCTAGGTAAGTAACCAAGTGACAGGGGCACATAGGGAAGAGAAGCACACACTGAAGCATGAGGGAACCAGAGTCACAATCAGCGGGGAGATGTTGGTCAAAGAAGCGACTGCAGTTCTTCCTCTGGGGGTAGAATGTACTCCTGGTGGCACCTGTCTGTCGGTGTCCAATGGCCCATGCATGTTAGGAGCTCTAGGGTTATTTCAGAGGTGGCATTTGACATTGGGCTTCTGTCCTCAGTGCCACCAAGGCCTTTGGCACACACCGTGGAGCAGGGCAGGCAGGAGACAGAGGTCGAAGCCTGTGATTTTCCGCTAACTGACTAGTTAGCGTCTCCCAGGCCTGTGTTTTTGCATCTGTAGAAAGCTCTGAGATGAAGTACCATGCATTATAAGCCAGAAAGCTGTCACTGAATTCGGTTTTTGTGAAGTAGAAGACAGTTTCAGAGTTTGAGAGATTTCTTTGGCTACGGAACGGCCGGAGAGCCAGCTGTGGGGGTGCACGCCGGTCACCACGGCCCTCTGAGAGTCTGAGGCAGGATTGCAGGGTTGCGGCTGGCCTGAGCACTTGCAGAATTAGTGAGAGCCTGGCTCAGGGAAAATAGTGAAAGCAAAAGGTTTGGGGACGTAGCTCAGTGCAAATGCTCTGGGTTCAAGCCTTAGCACCATAGAAACAAGCACCAGGAAGGCAACTTCAAGTTCCAGACCCAGTGGAAACTTCCAGAAGGGAACTGATCCTCCAGTCTGGCCTCCTGAGCCTCTCTTGTAGACCACAGCTGACTCCTGCAAGGCAGGCCAGGATTGGTGGTTTGGTAACGTGCAACACAGCTATTTAGTGACCTTAGAAAGCTGTTTGCTGAAACTGGGTGTGCTGGTGCTTGCCTATAACCCCAGCTGCTAAGGTGGCCAAGACATGAAGGTTGCAAGTTTAAGGCCAACCTCGGCACCTTAGCAAGCCCCTGTCTCAAAGTGAAATTAAGAAGTACTGGGACCATATCTCAAAATCAAATTTTAAAAATGGCCCTGGGTATAGCTCAATGGCAAAGCACATGCCTAGCAAGTGTGAGTCCCTGGGTTCAGTTTCTAGCATCCTTCCCCTGGAAGAAAGAAAACCATTTGGTGAGGCCCGGTTTTTTTGACTGAGGTATATCTGGAGAACAGGTAGCACAAATCGTTCTCCAACTGTATGAAAAGACAAAGGTGTCCTGCCAGTAATGTGGACAGAGTGACAGCAGAAGGCAATAAAAAAGCAAAGTAAAGGTAGAAATCGTAGCTTAGTGGCTGGAAAATAGCCGAGAGATACATAGAATTTGCACAGAGGAGCAACTTTCTCATACTAGGAGATGAAGAATGGAGAGGAAGGAGATGGTAGGAGGAAGAGATGATCAAACAGGTAAGACCAGTGCTTAGATGGAAGACTCATCCATTCATTCCACAGATATTTATGGAACACATTTTCTGTGTCAGACATGGCAATGGAATTTCAGTTTACAGTGGTGAATACGGTAGATAAACAATTTAAGACGACAAACAAGCAAGATCATTGCAAGCTATAACATGAGGATACAAGCATGAGGTAGAGAACACTGCTGTTGAGTAGTTGATCAGGAAAGATCTACTCAAGTAAGAGAAATTGTTTTACCTTACAGGGGTTGGAGAAAATTTGACAGCAGAGAAGAGCCTGGAACCGGGCTTGTGGGAGAACAGAAGTCAGGTAAAGAGAGAAGAGGTCACAGGAAAGCTAGAGGCAATGCTACAAGGCTGGAAACTGTGGTACATTCAGCATATTTTAAATTCAGTTGATGAATTTAGTTGTAAGACAGGATTGGAGTGGGATGATAATGGTCCAAATAGATATAGCTGAAGCCTGGCAGTTCTTACCTTATTTTTATTACCTAAAAATAATAAAAATGCAGCAAATAGTTTTCATGTGCTTTACTTCCTTTTATACTGTATATCAGGTCTAAGTGACAAATTGGTTTTACATCAAATTGACAAAATTCAAAATCTGCTTTGATGGCTGATGTATAGTCATAAAAAATCCACCCAAGCTAAACTTACCCCAATACTTCATAAAAATTACCTTAGAATGCCTTAATTACACACACACACACACACACACACACACACATTGTGAATTTAAGGAGGTTGATTTCTTACATGTAGAAATATCTATAGAAAGAAGATGCTGTTTATAAATAAGTCATTGTGTGCTTGAATCTTCTATTTGCCGTATGAAGCCTGTAGTTGCCTTGTGAATTTACCACCTCTTAAATATCCTTAGAAATTTCTTAAGTAGATATAAATAATGATTATAAACTGCTAAAATAATTTGCAGTATGTATTTTTTCCAAACTGTAATTGAAACTGGGTCAGCTATTTTATTTTCTAAAATGGCATGGAGAGTGAACTGGCCTTAATGGAAAAAATTTACTTAAATTCGTAATTGGAACAATAACTTTAAATCAATTAGGTATGTTGGTTCTATAGCCCCCATCATCAAATTCCACTCTCGGCCCAGGAAGAGTCATTGTGATTATTAAAAACACACGTTTGGTTCTATTTTATAACGTAAGTTCCAATAATCTCTCAAACTGGCTTCATAGTTCTATCTTTTTTTAAAAAAATCAGTGGTTTGTATACACACGCACACTTAGACACTTCGACTCACTTTTTAAAATGCGCAGTAGTGCACCTACCTAATATTTGCTAGTTGTGTTACTCATAAATAAGAGCTCATCTTTCCAGGAGCAGAGCAAACATGCGTCTTGGTCTCTGCAGAGCCAGTGTTAGGAGCATTTCTCAGGATTCTTGGATGACCTAAGTCTTGTTCAACTCTAGTGGTTTCCTTCCCAGCATATCACAGAGACATGAATGCAGTTAAGTGAACAGGGATGGGTGAGTCAGAAGGTGGACTTAAGTGAACCAGTAAGTTTGTCTAGAGTGGTGTTCTGTGACCTCCTGGGGCAGCTCCACCTCATCTCGAGTTACGATTCTGCAGCATCTTGGGTGTTTGTCCTGACTGGACTGTGAAACAGTGGGGCTGACATGCAACGGCTAGGGACAGCTTTTCCTGGTCTCGGAGCCCACCGTGGTTTAGGTTAACAGCTGCAGACTGGCCACACGGCGTGCACTGAGATTATGAAGCCAGTTCTTTCATGCTTTACATAAAACCCATTTTTAAGGTCAAGAGAGATGTGGGCGGGGCCCCGAGAGGGATGTACTGGAGGAGCTGAGCTACAGTGTGCACCGCTAACCATCACTTCCTCCTGGGGCTTTGCCTGATTTTAATACAAATGGCAGGGTCTTCAGAGGGCAGCTTGGAAAGTACCATATTTGTCTCCTCAAGGCTGAGGGCAGTGAATGCCGGCTCATTGCTGAAAGAGTGTCGAAGTGAGCTTTAGGTTCTGGTGAGAAAGAGAAAAGGGCAGACCTTTGAGTGAGGTCCACACCGCAGCCCTAAGAGAGGTAAACTTGGATCCCAGGTGCCAGACCTCAGGAGAGATGGATGATCTGATGTGACCCTGCCGGCCCTGAAGCAGAGCAGGAGGCTGGCTGTCCTTCAGCACCCACATCGAGCACCCACACTGAGCCCCGGCTGGCTGGCGGGTGCAGAAGGCATGCTCTGAAGTGCTTCCAGGAGACGGAGTCAGTGTTTGACACGCAGAACTCTGCTCACACGTGTGAGCGTCCTAATCCAGTGTGACTTCAGCGTTTCACACAAGCTCCTCCAGCAGTGACCCAGGAGGGGCCAAAGGGCTACAGTGAATGCAAAAGGAGCTTGGGAACTGGTGTGGAGAAAGGGGAAAAAAGCCAGCAGTACCCTTCTCTCCATCAGCAGAAGAGTTTTATATTAGATAAATGGACAAAGCTTTGAAATCAATAGGATTTCACCCAATTTTATCCAGTGACAGGAATAAAAGAACTAATAGAGCTGAACAAAGAAGAGAATTATGTTCTGTTAGTATGTTCAATAGCAATGCCAGAATTCACTGTTACTGTGAAACAAGATATAATTGAATTTCAAAAGTAAAGCGTTCGAGGCAGTAGGAATTTAATTTTACAGTGAGAAGTTGGTCTGTTTGAGACTAAGATTTGAAGAGCAGCTCTGTGTGCACAGAAAGCAGGCCTGGGCTGTAATGTGGCAGGAACCCCTGCCCCACTCTTCCCAGCTTCAGATCTCACGTGTGGAAGGGGCAGTGAACTGGCCTCTGCCCATCTGCCCCCAGGGTTCCCTGGCTTCCGCCATCCCCCTCAATCTCCAGTGCTCGGCAGTTGTGAATGACGAACCAGCCATGAACTGGGCAGGCTTACTGAGAATCTTGCAAAACACAATCCAGACAGATGTGCATCTTGCTTCGATTCTTCCATTATTTCTCCAAGTTGCCGTTTTACCCCTGGCTTGCACTGAGAGCTTAGCTCCAGCGGTTGAACAGCATTTTGGCAGCGCTGCTTACTGAATGAAAATACAGTAAGGATTATTGGGGGGGGGTGCCTCCAAGCTGTGGAATCAGTGGCCCAACGCCAGCCCTCCTTACTGGGCCCCCTACCGCTCCAACCAGCCAACCTTTGGCTGTGATAGCGAAGTGAATGCTGCAGTTTTCAAGGGCGCCTGTTATATTAAATCACATACTAACGGGGAGAGAAAGCAGAAGCGTTGTGCTGCTGTGTAGAGGTCTAGGGCTTTTCTGTCAATGGCAGACTTTTCACAAGTGAGAAACAAGTTCTGGGTTTGATGGTACTCTTGTTTAATTAGATGTAACAAAATTAAGCTCTTCACATGTTACTGTGAGGCTGGTTTTCTTCAAGCACCAGAGAATTTTGGGATTTAGGTCGTCTATGCTCCCTAGATGTGGAAAGCAAATAATAGGTGCATAAACCAAAGCCCGCAAAACCCAGTTCGTACTTCACTGAACTAGCACAGAAATCACCAACAATTGTGCTGCCTTCGAATAAATTAGCAAGTTATCAGCAAATGCTCACACGCATGATGCATAGTGACCCAGTCCAGGATTAGCTCGTTCTGCGCTCTGAGGGCTGGATTTGTGGTATTTGAAGTCATTTACATCCTCGCATTGACCCCATCTCCCATGGAGTCGCTGCGCCAACCTGGCTAGCTCATACACTGTTGTTGTTTCCAGAGATGGAGAAGGAAGCCTGTCTCGTGTTCCTCCAAAGTGTGGCTGGTGTGGCTCCTGCCAGCTAGCAAACAGCGGCCTGTCTCACTGGTCTGCCCAGTCTTCTTGGACCGGTTCTCTTTACTTCACCATCCCCCCACCTCCTGCTCAGTCATAGTTATACCCAATGCAGCGTCTCTTCCCATACTCTTGCTCAGCACTGTTCCCCTGAGCTGGGTTTCAGTTCCTTTGCCTTCTCCTCCTCATCTTGCTTCTTAATATCACTTTCTGTACCTGACCTTAGATGTGAGAAATCCTCAGGACTCCTCAGGGACCCTCTTCTGATTTTATGCATGCACCCTAGCTCTGCTCTTTCATTTACTATCCATCTCCTTCTGCCTTCCAAATCCACATTTCCAGACAAGCTATTTTCTTCTCTAAATTTCAATAGACATCTCAACTTGGCCTCAGGATAGAGATATGAGTACAAATGAGCTAATGGAGTTCCCCTTTCAAATGTCACCTCTCCACGGCCATTTCTTATTCCAGAGGGTGATGCCAACATCAACTCAGTTGCTTAAGCTAGAAATCTTGGAGGGATCCAAGCTTCAATAAATGCTCCTCCTTTTCATCCCTTGATCTCCAGCTCAAAGTTAGAGTTAGTTCACATCCATTTTACTATATAAAGACCTCATGGCTTCATTTACTAATTTCCTTTTATAAGCTACTTCTCTCCCTGTGACAGCCCACTCCACCCTCATCAAGGCCACTGCCATCATTTATGGGCGTTTTAAGTTTCTTGTCATTACTGCATAAATTACCATAAACTCAGTCACTTAAAATGACACAAAGTTTTTGTCTTATGATTCCGGAATTCAGTGATTCCAAAGTGTTTCCCCAAAGGACAAAATCAAGTACTACTCCATGAAATAAGAAATGAATAAACCAAGAGGTGGTAGAATGGTAAATCCAATTGAGTCCTAGTGTATTAGTTTCCTGTTGCTGCTTTAACAAATAACCCCTAACATACAGACTTAACACAACACAGATTTATCCTCTCATTGTCCTGAAGGTCAGAAGTGTAAAGGGAACCTGCAGGCAGTTTTCCTTGTACACGCTGTGAGAGGCAATCGCTTTTCTTGTCTTTCCTTGTTGAAGTGGCCCACTGTCCTGGGCTTTTGGCCCTGGCCTTCATTTTCTGGGCCAGAGATGGAGAAGGAAGCCTGTCTCGTGTTACCTCATTCTGATACCTTCTCCTACCTCCTGTTTCTGCCTTCAAGGATCCTTGCGATTATACCAGGTCCATCAAGAATAATCTCCCTATTTTAAAGCCTATTTCTCTTTACAACTTGCATTCTCCTTCATTACAGAACACAACGTATTCTCAGCAGCCAGGGATTAGGATGTATCTACGTCGGCACTGTTTCTCCAACACATCGGGCCTCCTTTACGATAGCCTCTAAAAGCGTTTCTGTGACCCTCTGCTGTCTGGCCCCACACTAGACCATAAACCAGGTAGATTGTTTTAAATTGTAGCCAAATACACATACTATGTAACCATATTACAGTTAACTTAGCCATTGTACAGTAGAGATTATTCACCATTACTATTGTCTAGTTTCACAACATTTTCATCATGTCCGAAGGAATCCCCTTACCTATTTTGATTTCACTCCTCTATCTTCTCTCCCCCTCCTAACTTACTTTCTGTTTGTATGAATTCATCCATTCTGAATATTTTATAAAATGCAGTCATAAACTTATGGCCTCTGTTCCTGGCTTCTTTCACATAAGATGAGTCTTTCACAGTTCATCCGTGCTGTAGTATGGGGCAGAATGTCGTTCCACTTTGTGGCTGAGTAATATTGCATGACACAGATAGAACCATTTGGTCCACACGTCAGTGGCGGAGCGTTCAGTGGTGGGCACCTTTGGCTTCGTGTGAGCAGTGCTGCCATGAACCGCCCCCCACATACCATGCACCACTCTGTCCTGTTCCCCACCTCTTTCTTACTGAATCAGTCAGGTTCTCCATGATGGTTATGTCTTTTCCCCTCAAAATCTTCCCAGTCACTATTTCTCCTGCCTATAATACTCTTTTAAAAATGTGTTAGTGCGTATTTGCAGTATGTAATGCTTATAAATCCCCATAGGAAGCAGTTACATGTATTCAGTGAACATTAATTCTTTTAATTTCCCCCTTTTTTGCCCTTTTCTCCTCTTTCTCTCCCTCTCAGGATCCCATCCCACTGTTATTCCCCTTCGAGGCACCTTCCAAAAAGTTAAAGACCCTGTTTTACAGGATCCGTGCTTACCCATGTTCACAGTGGTGAACTCCCATGAGCTGAGTCTTGGAAGCAGCCTCATGCCCCTCAGCAGATGAACGGCTAAGAAAAATCTGGTGTTTGCACACCGTGGAGAGCAGAGCTGTTCTCCTGCTCTCCTTCCCCTTTGCCTGCTAAACGCCTGTGGAACCTCACGGTTCAGCCTAGGGGTCTTTCTTCCACGGAAACCTCCCCGGAGCCACCAGAGGGCAAGATCTTGCTGTGTGAGGGTAGAGATTCTACACTTTAGGAGACACTTTTTAGGAAAAAGAATGCAAGGTGGCAAATATACAAAATATAACTTTTAGAACACAAACATAGAGCAAATGTCCCATGTAAAGAACTGATAACTTATAGCATTATAGAATTCAGAGAAGTAATACAGTTGTATAATTGACTTCCTAACATACTTTTTTGGGCTTAATAGTCTTTACTCACTCTTGGATCCTGATAAATATCTTGACACATCTTTAACTACAAAAAGAAAAGAAATTCAGTGTTTCCTGCAGTGCACTGGATTGAAAAATTTATCCTCCATAATTGATCAGTTATGTGAAGTTTCAGGATTGTTGTCATATTTAGGAAAATCTTTCTCAGTTATTTTTCATAAGTTATAAGACATCTCCTATAATGACTAATCTTAAACATGCTTTAAATTATTAAAACTCGTTAACCTGTTTTCTATTATGTCTTATTTGGAGTAGCATGTTATAATGTTTATTTAAAATGGTTCAGTGTCAAAATTTTGGCTCAAATCAGTAAGATTCTTTTTATCCTCTTTAATTAGATTATCAAAAAAACTTGCCCATTACTTCTACATACTGCAAATTTCTCTCTTCTTAGTGAATTATTACCTCTGGTATGATTTAAAAATTTTTTGCTACTCTTTGTTTCTTGTCAAAATAAGTTCTCTTGATTTTTGCTGCTCAGCATTGCCATTTTAGTTTCTTATTAATCTTTTAAAATTCTCTTTTAATTGTGTATTAAATAGAATTAAGACTGAGAAAACTGTTCCACTCATAAGTATTTAAATAAGGACTATTTATTTATTTCCAAAATATGTTTAGATTCATTATCCAGTAATATCCAGATGAAGTATGCAAGGAAGGGCTCATAAAGGGAGAAACTGTGGTTAATGAACTTTAATTAATAACATTAATATTTGTCAGCAGTGTGACTCAGAAAAGTGTCACATTACTCAAATTATTCTCGATTTTTGTCCTTCCCAAGGACAGACTACTGGAGAATTAACCATTGTCATTGTCTAAAAGCTTTTAAACCCCAGGCCCTAGTTTACACTCCTCGGGGCTGATCTAAAATCTGAAATGTGACCCTAGAAGTACAGGTTCTCACAGGTCATGGAGTCCAGGATAAATTGGTCCAGGATGAGTTCTAGTTTTAGAGTCTCTTTGCTTCATAAAAATATCTAATAATAAGACATTGATTAAAAGATTTGCTATCATATGCAGCCTCCATATATTACCCAATTCAAGGAACAACTTTTGGGTGTGAAAATAAATTCCTGCAAATTAGTAAGTTCAAAGTTTTTTAAATATGTGATCTGGACATCCTTATTTTCATGACTAATTTTTATTTATTTTATTTTACGGAAAAAGAGTAAAACAAAATTTTGAAACAAAATTATAAGAGAAAAACAATAGTTAATGTAATTGCATGTTTTTATATTTAAGGTAGTTGCTCAGGGTACAAATTTCTCCACTTGATATTAGCAAAAACCTTCATTTTGAATGAACTAAGAGACACAACTATTATAACTGACTTGCATTTTCCCCTTTTCCCTACTGTCCTTCTTTTGCCTATTCTAGTTCTGTTTTTCTTTTGAGCAATTTCTTCCCTTTTCATCTTTTGTGCATCTTTTGTGCATCTTATGTTATTTATTTTCGGTTTCTCACAGCAGGGAGGACATATGATGTTTACACATGTGAGTCCGGTTTACTTCACTTATGAGTATGGTCTCAAGTTGCATCCACTTACCTATAAAAGCCTCAAGTTTATCCTTCTTACTCAGGCCAAGGGGCCTGAGTAGTGCTCCCTTGTATAAAAATACCACATCTTTTTTATTCATTCCTCAGTTGATGGACATTTGAGTTGTTTCCAAGATTTAGCTATTGCAAACTGTGCTGCTATAAACATGGGAGCACATACATCACTGTGCTATGATGTTTTGAATTCTTCTGAGAAGATACCATGACTGGTTTTTAATCTGCTTTGAAAAATTATTTTTAGGGCTAATGAAAATTTGAATGCTTTGATTTTCTACATTAAGGAAAAATCACTAACATTTTGCAGAGAAAACCTTACTTTACAGAAACAATAAAGCAAACAATTAAATTGAAATAATATTTAAGGGAAAATTTCATGAACAATTGTTTCTTAAAATATGGTTTATTAATATAAAAATATAAGCTAGGTGTACCCATCACCCCATCAATCACCCCATCACCCCAGATTTCTGGAGCAAGATGATTCAGTTCAGGCCTAGATTGAGCAAAGCAGTTTCTTAGTAAGAACTTACCTCACTCAGACCCCCTGGGTCACATCCCCAGTACCACTGCAAGCAAAGTCTGCTGAAAAATGCATATACACTTCCTTTGGGACAAGTAAAGCTTATGTAATACTTTAATACTAAACTTACTGAGACATCACGAGATTCACAGAAGTCAGCTTTGAGCCTCTACAATTACAAGAGGTGCTCAGAGTGGTGGCCGTCAGCTCCCAGGCATTTATTAGTGCCTGGGACTGCTGCGTGGGTAGCCTTGGTCATCGGGGTTATCACACAGAGTTTTCAGTTTGCTCTCTGAAAGACCAGCACTGTAACGGGTTTTCTGCGCTTTACGAAGTCCTTTATGGCCTCCCCCATGAGGGCAACACCATCTGTTGCAAAAACATCATACTACTGTTTTTTTCCTCAAATGCATATACATTTGTTTTGATGGACTTTGCGCATATTGAACATTTATCAGTCGTTCTATTCCATTAGACTGACGCTATTGAGTCTATTGGTGGGTCCCAATGAGATTTAAAATAAATATTCTATTAAATCATTCACTAATGTCTGGAGTAAATTTTCATAGATACTGTGGAAGAAGAAAGCATTCGACTGAAATTCTTAGTGTGTATTTCTGGGGGACTCCTGGGGCACCCCAAAGCTCACAGACTTTCTGCCTGGGCTCATGGGCTCAGAGCAGGTTTGCCATAGAAGTTCAGAGACTATATGGATTGCACGCCTGCCCTCTCTCAAGCACATGTGTATTTTCAGCTGAAAGCATGCACACACACACGCACACACACACACACACACGCACACACGCACGCGTGCACACACACACACATTGGCTTAATAGTTTTAGCAACTAGATGATTTTTTATTATCTTGTGAATAGATTTGTCTGTAACTTGTGTGAATTGTCTTTCTTTCAAACCACTGGGGCCAAAAATAGAAAATCCTATCTATGAGACAACCCTGTTGAAGCCCCTTGAATAGTTTCTGTTCCTTTAATTATGTATATGGTAATGATATTTTTTATTGAATTCTCCACACTGAAGCATCGTTATCAAATGGGGATGTGATAGGCTATTTTTTTTTCTCCTTCCTAAAAATAGGCAGAAGCAGCCAGCACAGGAGACAGTAGACTAAATCCAGAGGAAATTTCTTTTCTTTTTACTTTGTTGCCACATTTTCAGGAACTTGGAGGCTGTGGAAATGACGTCTGACTAGCAGGGGTTCTATGCTGTTTCCTAGGGTCACTCAACAGTTTACCAAGAGACCACACAGGGTCAGCTTGGTGAGAAGGTCGTGTGTCTTTGCTTAGCACCTACTTTGTTTTAGGGTGTTTTTGAGATTTCCAGCCTGATGAGATTTGGTTTACATTGCAGAATACTCTCAAGCCTTAGAAAGTTTTATAAATATATTTTCAATACTTGAAAGGACCCTGGGATAATAGCCATCGAATTTGTGTAGGCTACGTGAAAAGGCCAGCTAATGAAAGGACTGTGTTTCCGTCTTATTAAGGTATTTCACTAAGCTGAGAAATTGTGTTATTAGATAATCACTAATTGTTCTGCAGGGGTTGTTAGGTTAATAATACAGCAATGTGCTTTTATATTACTTGTATGTGAGTTGAATATTGTTTTATGCCTTTGCAGGACTTGGTGAAAATTGGCAGCGGTTGGCACTTTCCCACAGGAGGTGATATATGTCACAGGTATGCAAAGAGACCTCTCTCAGGGGCTTAAGTGGGTGAAGACGTTCTCGTCTGTTCTTCCCATGTCATAAGTGCACTTTGCATGCTCCTGGCCATATAGGGTCTACGTAGCAGTACTGAGCCTGGGGTAGCTGACTTTCCTCCTGACCGGTGTCCCTGGTGTACACAGCAGGGAGAAAGACAGCACTGTGTGTAACCTGTGTAAAGGAGACAGTCTCTTTTGTGGTCACTTCTCAAACTGGATAGAACCTGCCTTGTCTCTCTTCCAGACAGCAGTGTGTAGAGAGGATTTCCCCTCCGTGTCTGGGAGCTGGTATCACAGTCCTCTTACCTCATCGCCTCTTCCAATGACATCCTTAGCAACGGCTTGGAGCGCTGCTTTCCCCAAGGCAGTGCCACCCACAGGAGGCTCTCTTCTCAGTGAACCAGGGGTCCTGCATCTGTGTCCAGGTTCACTTCCCTGTGGTCCCCGGCTGCCCTGGAGGTGCTGGAAGAGCTGCCCTCATTATGCCGGGGTTGGAACACACTGACCGCAGGGAGTGTTTTGCTGTTAATTCTGAAGGGAGACTGTGAGAGGCCTTCCCTAAATCTGACAATTACCTAAAATGCTGCTCAGCATAATGATGTGTTGGGAAGTGGAAAATGTAAAGGGGCTCATTTAGCAATCCTACCCTGCTAGTGTTCCTTCAGGAGATTATGGGTTTCTCCTTTTCTTTTCGTAGTAACACATGGAAGTAAACACAACAACTGACACAGAAACAACAACGTATTCAGATGACTATAAGTCCTTACCAGCTCTAGATGATTAGGAAAGTTATCTGCAGAGACATGGACGTGTCACTGAAGCATTCATTAATGAACCCTGGGGGTGCATAGTCTCTATTTCCCACTAATACAGCATCCAGCCTGGAATGCCTGCAAGGACAGGTACCTGTACTCAGGAGCTTCCGCTGATATTTACAATCCCTTGTCATAAAATATCTCAGAGAGGAAGAAGGTTTAAATGTGTAGACTTAAGACTGTGTCCCCATTCAAGGCTGTCCATTTTGATTATAGTTAATTTTCCAAAACTATTCTCCAAATCTCAAAATCTTTAATATTACCAAGCTAGAGTCTTAAGTTGCTTCAAAGTGAACAGCTTCTACATCTCATCTTACCACTTAAAAATAAACCAATAGGAGAAAACTGAAAATGTTTGTCCTTTCTGTTTTATCATATATGAATTATTGGTGCGCTTGAGCTGAGTTTTCCCTAAAATGAATACTGTTACTCTTGGATAAACACTAATATTATTTCTAATTACGAATATGATAACAGGTGTGGACAGATGCCTTCTTGGAGTCTTGAACTCAATTTCCTTTTTACTTTGTTTATATCCATTTTTAAAACAAACTATGCTTAGTGGTTTTATTTTCTTTAAATGTCATTTAAAATAGTTTTCCACCTTTTGAAACTAGATCTATTCTACTACTAAAGGATTTTTTATTCCTTTTCCTCTTTAAAATTTAAATAAAGGATATAGAGATTGACTTCTTCATTTGCTGTCCAGTTTGTACTGAAGTCCAACAGAACACAATTTCTGCTAAATCAGGTTCTCTGAAGAAATTGTTTACTGGAACACACTGATATGGTTTCTAGCTCGTAGGCGCTGTTTGCTGAGGTAAATCATGTTTATACAGCAGCAGTTATAAGGGATGCTTTATGTCATGTGAAGGGAAGTTGCTTGTTAGATGATTAGTTTTTCTGACTTTTTTCTGGATAGTAGGTGAAGGGAATTAGTCTGTTGGAGAAAGGCTATATTTTTATCAGCATAAATTGTGTGCAAATCGCTTAGATGTTTTCATGTCTCCAAATACACATAAGAGATTCTCTTATTAAATAAAAATTGCCAAAATTTTGGAACCAGAACTGTATTAAGAAATGCTCAATTTGTTCATTTTTGCTTGTCTTCACATTAGAATATGATGATGGTGGTAACATCGTTTATTGAATATGTAATATGTGTGAACTACTACTTAATGACCCTGGACACATTATCAATTTATTTACACATGCACTGCCTGCTATGGCATTTTTAGTCTCATTTATATGCAGAGATATGACTGGTCGTGGCAATTTGCACAGAGAAGAGAAACATGCTTGCACTCCCCTGAACCTTCAGCACTGTGCTGTCTACTTCACGAGTTTGTTCATGAGAACACTTCCTCGAACTTTGCTGGATCTTTCTGACCTATCACTTTTTTTCCCTCCTCTGGTAAATTTGACCACTCCTCAGATCTGCCATGCCCAGCGTCTGAATGTATCAGTCGCTGCTTACTGGAGAGACAGACGTAATGCAAGTATATGAATATATAAGGATCACAAGGTTGGCTTACAGCAGCTGCCTGCGGAGTCAGCTGTGGCAGACTGTGAAAGGGCTGGAGATCTGAAGGATCCAAAGGCCTGGAGTTCCATGTAGCATCTGGAGTGAGTGAGTCTCCATCAGCAGACCAAAGGGTCTGCAGTGGAAGGCTGGAGGACCTGCGATGGAAGCCTAGAGAGTCGGTCCATGCCAGAGGCTAAGTGGTCTGTGCTAGAAGCCAGGAGGAGGCGGTGAAGCCTTCAGCTCCTCTGAAGAAACAGAAGTGAGGCTTCCTTCCTCACTTCCTCACATTCAGGAGACAAGCGTACCGGGTGGTCTTCTGTCTTCAGCAAATCCCTTAAGCCACACCCAGAACTGTGCGGATCCAATGCAGCTGGGCGTTTCTGACTTGAGTCCGTACAATCAGCTCACTGGCACACAGCGAGCCCTTCCCCTCCTCACTGCCTTTCCATTCCCCGCGCAGCAGCAGACTCGTACTGTGCATGCAAAGATTGGGTTTGTTTAATGTAGGCCCAGCCACTGCTTGGTTCAACCTGATGTCGCCACAGAGCAGTCTCACGCTAGCTCTGTCATAGTCTCTCTCTCTCTCTCTCTTTCTCTCTCTCTCTCTCCTCTTTTTAATGAGGAGAGTGAAAGCTAAGTTTTCTATCAGATCTCTAATTTTGGATTACTAATGTATTACACAAGTATTACTAAAATGACGTGTATCTATGGTATAAGTTTGAAGTTTCTGCTTAGAGACCCACCAGTGTTCAGCTCAGGGCTTGCTATTGTTGATACAGAAAAATAACTACTATTTCTCATCATTAAGATACCTTCAATCCACAAATTATATGCCTCCAAATATAACAGGAAACCCATTTGGCCTTGCAAAAGCTACTAACTTAATAATGAAATTAACTTCAGTGTTTTGCTGTTTCTATCTCTCCATTCATATTTGTAGTTCTTTTGGTTGGTTCAGGAATATTCCTTAAGGATTGTAAAAGTTCCCTTAAGAATGCAATAACAGTGATTTTAAACGGAAAAGGAAGGAGAATTAAATCTCTAGTGGTTATTATTCCATTTGGTATCTAAGACGAACTTTGAAATAAAAGTTTGCAAATGCTCACAGGCTTGTCAGTTTGCCTGTGAAGACTTGAGGACTCTTTCTGTCATAGGAAGGTTTACCTATTCTCTGGATACTCTGACTTTTCCTTTGAACATATCCACAAGGCCTCAAAATGACAAATTACATGCTGGGGGAGGTTATTGTGCTGATTTTAAACACGACTCTTACTCAGATTCTGTGTCTTTAAACCCACAGAAGTTCTTTCAGGCTTGTGTCAATCGGCTTCCACATCGCCATCACAAAATACCTGACACCCACATCTTAAGGAGGAGAGTTTTCATTTGGCTTCTGGTTTCAGAGGGTTCAGTCCATGGTCAGCTGGCTCCAGGCAGAAATGATATGGCTGAGGGATGTGGTGGCAGAGATCTGCTCAACCTAGAAAGATATGATTGAGCCTGGATAAGAATGCATGTTTCCAGATCACATTTCAGTGACCCACCCCTTCCAATGATTCCACCTCTTTACTAATAGCACAGTCTGCTATGAATTCTTGGATGGATGACTCCATTAATGAATTTAGCACCACCATAATCAAATCACTTTCCCAAAACTCCACCTCTGAACACAAGAGACTTTTGGGTGACATTTTAGATCTCAACCATAAAAGATGCCCATCTCTAAAACTAAGTAATAAGAGAGATTGATACTTTCTGTTGTTAGCAAATAAAAGGTGCCAGTGCTCTTCCTGGTGCAGCCTCATGTGTGCCGAGACAACTCAGGTCTTTTCCTTCTTACAAGGGCGCCAACCCTGCCATGAGCATTCCATCACATGACCTTACGCAAGGCCAGTTGCATCTCCAGATCTCCACCTCTAAATACCAATGCACTGATGGCTAAAGTGCCAGCATATAAATACTGAGAAAACACAAACAGAGCTGGTAGCATCTTCCAGTGAAAAATAGTAAAGGCATGAAACTTAACCACTGTGTGAATTTAAGCAATTTACTCAACCTTTCTGTACCTTGATTTCTTTATATGTAGAATGGGCTTAAGAATGTCACTTACCTTGTAGGCTTCCTTTTGTGGGCATCAAAGGAGTTAATTCACATAAACAGATGTGAGAGTGATTAATATTTAATACGTGTTGGCTAAGACCCACAGACCACAAGAAGAAAAGACATCCACCAGCTAGCTACACATCACACTTCCGAGATGGCATCTCCCTTGCTTGTTTTTATGTGGCCAGCACTGCCAAATAGTTTAGGTCATGGCAAAATATTACTTTTGGTTGAGAACTCTTAAATCAGTACATTCAGTCTTGGGTGGGACTGAGAAAGTGTCCGGTGTCTTTCTGTCTGGTTGAAGTATTCACACATTTTTACAAGCCACGAGCTCTTTCCCACAGGCTCTTATCCAAGGAAGACAACCAGGCAAGTCTTCATTAAGAGCTGTGCATTGGGACTTGGACTCCAGGTGGTGGTGAGAGGCGGCAGGTGCGTCTACAGGATGCACAGTGCAGAGGTGTCTAGGATGCAGCTTCCCGGCATCCCTGGGGCATCTGCACAGAAGTGCTTTGCTCACCTAGGGACAGGGTGGTGAGGGAGGGAGAGGAAAGATGTGATGTCAGGAGACAGAGGCAATGCTAAACGTTTCTCATTGGAAGACTTTGCTTCAAAGAACTTGATGAGGCCCTATTTATGTAGAATGCCCCATTAGTACCTAGGAAATGAAAACAGTACTGGTGATTGCCAACAATTTAAAATTCTTCAGTAATTGAAATTTTCCTTGTCATGTACAATAAATGTCAGGAAACCCACAGTGCCCCTGGAATATTCTCCTTACCCTTATCTCAGGAAGACAAAGCAATGAAGGCTTTTAAAAATTGATGTCAAATAAACAACAATTACGAATACAGAATCTAGAGCTGAAATCACCAATCTAATAAAGTTTTAAATGAGTGGTTATGTTGTCTTCAGTTGCGGAGGAATTTGAGCTGACACTGGTCAAGAGGAGGTGACCTGGTGGAAGAATGTGTTACTCTGAAAACTGAGGGTCAGTACAGAAAATTGGATAATGACAGTATTAAAGTACTTTATCAACTGGGCTATGGTTACATAAGAGCAGGCCCTATCCCCTCCCCTTTTCTCATGTGGGCTTTTGTCTGAGACAGAGTCTTGCTAGTGGGTTAGGCTGGCCCTGAACTCACTATGTAGCCCAGGCAGTCCCTGGACTCACAATAGTCCTCAGGCCTCAGACCCCTGAGAGGTGGGATTACAGGCATGTGCCATCATGCCCAGCCCTAAAGATTCCCTTATTCTTAAGGAATACACATTAAAGTATTGAGGAGCAAAGAGCTTTGTTCAAATGATGTAGAAGTATGGCACCTGTATGCTATATATGCATGTAAGTCTATGTAAGTGCAAACGTGTGTACACACACACAAGTGTAGACAGAGGGAAACACTGGGATGCAGTGAACGGTGCCATGCCCTTGGCAGGTGAATCTGGAGAAGGTCACTGTCATGGTTTGAGTGAGTCCCCTAAATTTTGTTGGAGAGTGAATCCCTCCTGCAGCACCACCAAGAAGAGGGGCATTTAAGCAGTGACTAGGTGACAGGGTGACTCAGGGGTGCCACTCTGCCAGGGCGGGTTAGTCATCTGGGCGTGTGTTCCTGACAAAACACTGAAACCAGCTGTCTTCCCCACCTTGACCTGTCTGTGTCCTTCCTTGCCCTCCTACTTTTGCCATGGGTGATGCAGTAAGAAAGCCTCACAGGTACAGCCCTCAGCCTTGGACTTCCAGCCTCCAGAACCATGAGCCACATACATTTCTGTTGTTATAAATTTACAGGCCTCAGGTAAAGCAGCACAAGGTGGACTAAGACAGAAATATGAGCATTGAGAATACTATTATTCTTTTTTAAAAAATGTTTTGCTGTATTGAACATTGAACCCAGGTGTTTGCACTGTGTTACAGTCCAGTCCTAGCTTTATTTTTTACTTTGAGACCAAGTATTTCTTACTTAGTTACTAAGCTGTCCAGGCTGGGATTGAAACTGTAATCCTCTTGCCTTGGCCTCCCAGAATCCTGGGATTGTAATGAATATCCCCTTGCCCAGCTGTCTTATTCTTGAAACTTTTCTGTAAGCATTAAATTATTTCCCAATAAAGAGCTAAAATATTAAAAATTCAATAACCGAAAAGTTACATCTTTCTAATTTTTGGCATCTTGACACTGAGATGGTCTCAGAAATGGTGTGATCCACTACACAGTAAACACATTGTTTTAGAAAATGACACAGTAGAAAAAAAGACTTGTATTAGCTCTGCATCGGGGCCATGTGAATGAGCAGGAACCAGAATGGTGTTCCGCAGTTGGTGGACGACATTCTGTGGTGGAGAAGCAGACAGAGTCCTGAGTGAGAGCCAGCGGGACCCCAGGAAAAAAGACCCTGCAAAGGGACTGTGACTCAGCTTGGTGTCCCTACAGGACCTAGGCAAAGTCTGGGTAGACAAGAAAAAGGAGAGGAAAGAGAATGAAAAAGGAGTAGTGGAAAAACACGAACGGGGGGAAAGGAGAGACCTGTAACAAGTAGCTACAACTCATTGAGTGCTTGCTAGAGCTAGCTTTGGTTTTTTAGCTTATTTGCTCTCTTCTAACCCCTCCTGCTCTCTAGCAATCCTAGCAGGTAAATACCGGTTTGAGCTCATGGATGCAGACCCTGGGCAGAGGAGGTCCTGTCATAGTTTGACAGTGGTAAAGACAACACTGAAACTGAGGTCTGCCCGACCGCATCACGCGGTCCACACGTGTGTCCCGTGATCAAGGCTTCGCAGTGTGCCTGGGCTGCTCCCTGCGGCCTGTGCACAGCTCCTGGGCTGGTCTGTGGAGTCAGGATGCTAAGAACACGCCCGACAGTTTGGCTGTTCCAGCGTTAATAAAGAACTGATGGGGTATCCCGGGGAGAAGCTTCTTAGATTGCCCAGCGCTCGACGCCAAGAGAAGCAATCCTGTGTCTCACGCTGCTCACTGCGGTTCCAAGTCCCCTTCCTTCTTGCTGCATAGACACGCATGCTGGGGTGTAAAAAGAGATTTGGGGGCCAAATACTACACTATGGATGGAAAATCCTTGCCTCATGCAGAAGCAGCTGGAGAGTGCTTGGTAGAATTCTTTCTTCTCTAGCTGTTATAGAAGCCAAATGAAAATGGACTCTCTGGGAAGACAGGCAGTTTATTAAAGGGTCAGCTCACATTGCAGGGGTGTTAGCTTGACTGATGGGTTTTCAGCTGGTGAACAGTAAATTTCTAAAGAGAGTCAATGATGTTCATTTATTGGCAGAGTTTCATCTTTCAGATTCTACTTTTCTGAGTCCCTGAACATAAAGCCAAATTGTGGTTCAACCATGCTTCTACCATCGTTTGCGCTTGTTCATTCGGGTTCTCTATTTCAAATCCCAAGCATGCACAATTTAAGTGGCAATTACGTTTCAAAGACTGTTAATCCTGCCTCTTCATAAAAGCTAAAAGCACGGTTCATCGTGCTCAAAATGCTGGCTGAAAAGATTTGGTCAAACTGACTGTTACAGGACAGGTATTCCAGTAAAAATTCTCATGCTTATAGGTAGTTGGAACTAACTCAGTCTTAGTTGTCTTGGATACTTTCCATTGGCTGGATTTTAGATTCTTGTCTATAGATAATAAAATACATGTAGCTAAATGGAACCTTTCTCAAAGAACCAAATGATCACTACTTTTAATTCCCAGCTCAGTTTCTGTATGTCAATTAGTATTTACTTGGTTTTCTGTTTATTAGTTATTGGTTGATTGGTTCAGTTTTTGTTCATTTATTTCTGTTGTTGTTAATAGGAAGACTAAATAGTACCATGACTGATAAAGTACTTTGAAAAACATACTGAACATTCATCCTAGTTAGATATGGTGATACCATGGTATGGTCCCTGATTCCAGGATTTGCATACTCTAAAGGGTGAGGGGAGAAAATAGACAAATACTTCACAGTAATATAAGCAGTCAGGGCCCCTACCATGGAAGTCAGCTGCTGCTTTATTCCCATGAACTCGTCTACCTCATGGGAAAGTAAAACTTCAAAAGACAGATTCTGACTCTAAAAGTGTACTTCTCCTGGGGTAGGAGGTCAGAACAGAGAATAGACTTGGTATGAGATGCTTTTTCAGATTCATGGTAAGATGTCTACTAAGGACCTGGGGCCCAAAAAGAACTTTCGGAGGATGGAGGTTCTCGCTCTTTAGAGAAAATGAAGCAGCTGGACAGTGGTTGGAGGTGAAGCAACTGGACACCGATTTTAAGCCAGTTAAACTTTATTAGGACAAGGAACATCTCTAGGACTCTTTGACTGGGTTCCTCTGATCCTTGAGTGCAGAGTAGAGTAACTGATGAGAGGAGACACATAGTTCCTGGGGGGTAATTTTTATTTTCAGAGCTAGAATAACTAAAATATAGAGAAGAATGAGATACAGGCAGTTTTGGCCTCCCAAAAAACTGAAATAGCTTAACAAAGCTGAGAATGATTCACTGCATGTTTATTTCGTGTGGAACGGTATTTTTTGGAGCACTTGTAGAACTTCTTCACACAGGTCTGTATTTGATCCACAGGCAGAAATATGGCTTTTGATATATGGTTTTTCCACCATAATAGGGTTTTATTTGGCATCCTAAAAGGTGATTCTGGGTGGAAATAGTGGAGGAAATTATGCCATAGTTTTGGTTATTTTTAATTTGAATGATAGAATCATGAGCTGGATTCAAAGACTATTCAGGCCATTCAGGCTTTTTCTGAGAAAGTCCCCAGATCTTATGTGGTTATACATGAGCACATCTGAAAAAGATTTTAAACACTGAAGTCTGCACCTGAAACTATTCTTTAACATGTTTAATTTTTCTTAAAGTGACTCTTAAAACTAAAGCATGGTAATGTTTAGGCAGTTCTCCACAGCCTAATCAGTAAAGCTAGGTCTTTGTGAAGCCCCAAATCAATGTTTTCCTGAGGTGGGGGGGAGGCTCTGGGATTGTCCCTGAACAAAAGAGAAGACTCTGCGGAACTGCAGGTAGGAGCAGGCATTCAGAGAGCACAGTCACACCAAAGAGGAGCGCTTTCCACCTCCATGGGCTTCATGGTTTGGAACTACGATAAACCAAATGCACAGTGAGATTATTTGTATCTACCAGGCAGTTCATTTCTCAAGAAATTCCTTCCTTTTTCCACATTCTCACCCCTGCACCTCATGTGAGAAACATTACGGAAAGCAAACTAAGAAACACTCAGCCCGCTAGACTTGGTCCTGTGTGAGAAGTAAGGTGTGGACGGGTTTGTAGTTGCCATGAACAGACTTATGTTCTCTGCCTCATAAGAGCCAGTGGACCCTGGCCAAAGGGAGTCCTTTATCCCCTTTGTCCCGATGTCTGCTTTGCGAGTCCCCATGATCTTTCACTCCTGGAACCTCAACAAGCGAAGACAGCCCATGCCCCTTTTCATACCTTTTGGTTTTGCAATCATTTTGTTGACAAAATTTTGGAAAGTTAGTCAAGAAACTTCGGTGTGCCCTTCCCCCAGTTTTCTCTAATCTTAGCCATTCTATGAACTGTGATTTAATTACAGTTAGAATTTATATTTCTCCTTTCATAGGCTTATTTGCCATCCTTGTGTCCTCTTTGGGGAAGTTTTACTCAGAAGTATGTGCCAACTAAGTTGCTTTCTTAGTCTTAAGCTTTCAGAGTTCTCAATATATCTTTGACTTAAGTTAATTATCAGATACATGATTTGATAAATGTATTTTCTGCCAATGCATAACGTATCTAACCTTCTTTTTGTGTATCCAAATTTCAGTGTAATATCTGTTGCTTTAGTTGAAGAATTCCTTGTAACATTTCTTATAGAGTAGATCTGCAGGCATTAAATTGTGTTAGATTTCATTTTTTTGACACAGTTCTTTTTTTCCCCTCATTTTTGAAAGTTATTTTCAAAGGTGCTAGAATTCTAGGTTGACTTTGCTCTATGTTTCTAGACTTCAAGCCTCCACCACTCTAAATATGTTTTTAGCATCTTGTGCATTATGAGTTTTTGGTAAGAAATCCACTATAATACTCTCTTTCTTTCTCTTTACCTGATATTTTTCTTCTGGTTGCTTTCAGAAATTTTTATTTTTCTTTTGTTTTCAGCAGTTTTATTATAGCATTTAATGGAGTGGGGTGTGTGTGTTTTAGTATTTATTTAGTTTGGTCTTCTTGGATCGTGGACCTGCCTTTGGTATCTGCCACTAATTTAGGGAAATTCATGGCCATTTTTCTTAAAACATTTCTTCTTTCCTGCTCTTTCTAACTTCTTTTCTTAGACTCTGATTATGTGTATATTATAAATGTTTTTGTTCCCCAGCTCACATATGTTTTGTTTGGTTTTCTTCTTGTTCTTTTTTTCCCCTTTGAGTTTCATTATTATTATAAATGTTCCTTGATTTATGATGGGGTTACAGCTGAGAAACCCTATCCATAAACTGAAAATATAAGTCAAAAATGGAGTTCATACACCTAACTACTGAAAATCATGGCATAGCAACACAACACACTTCAGAGAGTCAGTTGTTTGTCTTCATGACTGCATGGCTCAGTGGGGGCTGTGGCTCCCTGCCCCTGCCCAGGCCTGCTAGTGAGTGTCACACTGTGACAAAGAAGATAAAATAAATCTGTAAAACCTGGATTTTTTTCTTTAGAAATAACTTGCTTCTCTGATTTCCTCACTCTAAGAATACAAATGGGCACCCTCCCTTCCTCTCCTTGGCTCAGAGGAACAGACAGGAAGCTAGTATCTCTGTCACAAAACTGGTGGCCTTTTTTCCCTTTCCACTGAGACTGTCTATTGTGTTTCTTAGGGCTGTGTCAGACTTCTCTAGAGAAACAAAACCAATGGAAAATATATGCATAGTTATAAGGATACATTGGGCCTACAGGCTCAGAGGTGGGAATGTTTGCAAAGGCTGTCGGCACCCTGGAGAGCAGGAGGCCCAGCAGTTGCCCAGCCCAAGAAGAAGCAAGCCACAAAGCTGGAGGGATGGAGGTGATAACAGCGTGCAAGGCCAAAAGCCTAGGAGGTCTGCAGAGAGCTGGGGGTGCGAGTAAAGCCAAGGCCCAGCAACGGGCACTTGCACTGGGGAAGACCAGAGACCTTCAAAACAGGTGCATCTCATTTTTCTTTCTCTTTTTATTCCATCCAGGGTGAACATCTATCGGTTGGTGCAACCCATAACCAGGGCAACCCTTCTGCCCTCGGTGTGCTGGAATGCAGGTCAGCCATCCGCAGACAGAGCCACGAGCTTGCTCTCCCAATCTGCTAGGTGCTTCCTAACCCATTCTAGCTGACACATCAGGGAGCAGTGGGGGACATGGGTCTGAGGAGCTGGTAGCAGCACTACACAGTGCGAGCCCAGGAAAAGACCCAGATTCATGATTTGAAGTACAAATTTGTTGACTGTGCATGTCTTTCACACCATCCTAATCGGGCGTGCAATATCTTGTACAGAGTAGAGGAAACTGAGGTAAATCTTATTATGCCTGAAACTAGCGTACCTTTTCTGTTGGATCTGTACTGAGGGGATCTGAGGCAGCCTCCTTAGGGTTCGGCTGGGTCTCAGATGTGCTGTTACTGAAGCTGACTTCAATACTCCAGATGTTGCACCCTGCTTAGTGGGCCTTCTGTTTAGCGTGAGGGTTCCAGTCCTACCTGGACCCTCATACTTTCTCTCTTCCAGCATAAGTTTTAAAAAGTCATTAACACACATTAATTGTCCGTATTAATGGGGCACACCAGTGTCATACAACAGAAAATTTGAATCAGTCACTTGTTTTTCTTCAGTTCTTCAGTTGTTTCAAGAAATATGAATTTGAAGTTTGTTTAACTCTGTTTCATTGCCGTTAAAATACCAGAGAAGAAATTAATTTTAATTTCAAGTAAACAATGACTAAATTTTAAAGTATCTCTCACACAAAATGTAAGTACTATCAAGTCTTCTATCTTTTATTTGCTGTATCTTAACCCCATCATTGATTTCTGTATTATCTTAGGGTGAAAGTGGGTGGTCCTTTTCCCCCACTTTCCTTTTTTTTGTCCTGAATTCCATGAGAAACAACTTCCATGACTGAAGGATATTTTAAAACCAAAGACATATTTACAAAAGTGTTAAGCGAAAGTTATATAATCAACATGAAAGAATCCAATAATGGTGACATTTGGGATTTCAATGGAGAGGGATTTTACTTGACTGAGTTTTTAAAAAATTTTTTTATTTTATTTTAAAAGGAGGTAAAATTAAACACAACAAAACAGAACAGAATGGGACATAAGAAAGCATAAATTTCAAAGCTAGACAACCAGAGATCATTACTATCTGTCATATTGTCTCTTGTTTTCTTCCAAATGGTTGTCCATATCTTTGCATATGGGGAGCTCATACTAAATAACGTGGCCAGTCTTTTCACAAGATGTGTAGTTAACTGGCTCCCACTTGCTAAAGGGGGGTTGGACATGGGACCGGGGAAAGGATGACATGAGATGTTTGATTCTCAGCTCACATGCTGGCAGGCTCACAGCCACTGCCCAGAGAGTGGAGGAACTCCTTGTTCTCCCAGAACCCTGAGTCAACTGCATGGTACAGGTCCCGACGCACCAGGGTCTCTCCTGCAGGCCGCCGAAAGTCTGCCACACTCACCCACTATTTCTTTCTGATGAATTGACCATTACATTTCCAAAGTTCTGAAATGGCCAACAAACCACAGAAAGAATTCTCTTTAGGCTCCTGTTTGAAACCAGCAGCTATAGCAATCTGCTGGCATTGCTTCAGGGCCATTGATTGAGTTTTTTTCTTTTTCTTCTTTACTACCCTTCCAATAATAAAATATAAATAAGCTGGTATGAAATTTAGCTTTAGTGATGTTTCAGTTTTACGTTCATTTGGTAGTAGCATGATTTTTCTTAATTAGCAATTTTGGAGTCTTTGTAGAAGTTATTGGTAGTGATGAGAAAACTTCTGACAAAAATTTGTACATCTTCATTTACAATCTCAGAGTTTGTATAGGAAAACCTATACAAAATTTTGGATTAGGCAGAGAAGGGTGGATTACAGAATGTTAGCTTAGTATATCAATGCCATGTCAGACATAAGAGGCAGTACTATGTTGTGAATGTGTGAGATAGCATAGTGGTTTCTACAGAAATGAAATGTTTCTGCTCTGGTCAAGGCAATATTTACTTTACAAATAGATTATTTAGCCATTACTTATATGGTCTAACAATTCCTTTGCATATTTACTTTTATGGTTTACATAGCTACCATAGAACAATATTTTTCTTGAACTTCCAAGGTACAGGAGACACATTTTGAAGCTGAATTTGGATAAGATAGTACAGACAGACCTTTCTTATTTTCAGTTGTATTTCCTGTTCTGGGAGTTTTTCAAAGCTATATTTCTATTTTTGTATGCACCATGGACATGTCTGTTCTATTTCCACACATTTTATCATATGTAAATATGGTAGTTGAGCCATTGGGGAAAAAAAGGATGTCAGAAGTTCAGTGATGCAAGCTTGATCTGTAAGTTCGTTAAGTTTCTTGTTCTAGACAGTTTGGAAAGGTACAACTGGCAAACTTTGCTTTTATAAATAAAGTTTTATTGGAACCCAGCCATGTTCATCTATTTCTGTATTGTCTGTGACTATCTCTGTGCTTCAACGACAGAGCTGAAACTATTGCTGAAACTATTGCTGCAAAGATTAAATGGCTCACAGCTGTATTTCGTATCCGGCCCTTTAAGAGTTTATTGACCTCTGTTTTAGACAAAGGACAAAGACAGATAAGAAAAGAACAAATTTCTACATGACCACAGGGTGTTGTGTGACTCCATTTAGTTTCCACAGCAAGGTTGTTGCTATGTGAAAATTGCTTATTTATACTTAAATTCTTTAGAAGGTCTCAAGTTGCCCTGAGAGGCTCAGAGGCAATTTGAATAGCCTCTTCAGACTAGTTTGGGAAATCTCAATTCTCTTTGCTGTTTTCAGTCCTTATTAGTCTTGGGATAAAAACCAAGTGGAGTTCAAAGCCAATCAACTTGGTTTTTAGGATTAAAAATCAAGCTGATTTGAGGGATTGAGAATTAGAAGCTTTATCTCAGCATGAGATCCGGAAAGAAAGAAGGGGGAGCTATGTAATCCAGGAATAAATACATTTATTTAGGGACTTCTTTTATCATTGTTGGAGATTTTGCTATTGATTTTAAGTGAAAATGAGTTTTCTCTCTAAATTAGGAAATATTGAGAAAGAATTACACCCTTCTCATACAAATACATCTGTGAAATTTCTCAGCAAATCACTTGTAAAATATACTCTGACACACACACACACACACACACACACACATACACACACACACACACACCCCATATACACACAAAGTCACACTAATTTTATATAAACTGCTCCCTGGATTCTGGGGCAAAGACCACACAGTTAGCATCTGGGATTTGACCTTTTTTTCTACAGGGAACTATCAAGCATCATCCAAGCTCTATAGGAACCAGTACTGTTTTGAAAATTGTCTGAGTTAGTTGCAGCTCTTGGACTAGATGTGACTATCCAGACATTTGATTCTAGCAGAAAGCAGAGGTGTTCTTTCACTCGTATTTAAAAAACATAACAGAAGGATTAAGTGGGAATCAAACTCACACTATGGAATTAACTTAAACAAATACATTTGCCGAGGGTTCTTAGCTGGCCTGGTACAGTGCAAACATTTGAAGCTGGTCACCGCATTTTGACCCAGGTGCACAGGATATTTGAGTTGAAATTATGTGTACGCACTTTATGGCAGTGCATATCAGACAGAATGCTGGGCTGAACAAGTTTTGTGCCTGTGAGGTGAGAAATATTATGAGTAAGAGATAAGAGGCATTGTGTAATATTATTCCAAAGAAATAGCATGTATGCGCCAGCATACACCACGAATCTCCATCCATCAGTTATCAGTTATCAGTTATCAGTTATCAGTTCTGGGCTGATAGCTACGCGCTGTCAGTACCTTAATACCTCTTTGACCTGGTAACACCATATGAAGCGATAAAGTGTTTTTGCTTTGGTCCTTGGCTTCCAATCAAAAATAGAGCCTGAGTGGTAGTGTGCTCTGCAAAATAACTTCCCTGAGCAGCTGTTGAGTAGTAAGGTAGAAAGCCAGTGGACAGTGTATAATTTATAACCGAGAGGGTCACCACAGTGAGTAGTGGAGCTTGATCACATCCGGGGCTCACAAGGAGCTGTCGATCAGAATTACGCATCTGTGCAATGGTTTTATTTGTTCCTATCTTGGCAGGAGCAGCCCCCCAGGGCGGTAACTCTTGCACCTCTACGTTTGCTCATGTGGAGTGCCTAGCAGGTTCCACAGGAGCCCCAGTTTTGGAGAAAGTTGCAGGTACAAAGTGAGAAACAAACAGCATGCACTGTGAAGTCAGATTTTCTCAATGTGCACCTGTGAGAAAGTGGTTGCCAGAGCACCAGTTCCACTAAGAGGTGTGTTGGGAGGATGTGAAGCAGGGACTGGAAGGAGTCCTTAAATTTAGCTATTGCTGTGCAATGAATCTCCCCAAACCAATGACTGTTACCCACACCCCGTGTCAGCTCCATTTCCATAGCCCGGGTATCCAGCTGTGCTCTGGCTGAGACCTCTGCTCTTCTCACAGGTCACAGTGAAGATCGCAATCGAGGCAACGATGAGCTCAAGGTTCTACTTGGGAAACGCCCACTTTGCGTCTCTTGGTCATTGGTAGGATGTAGTACCTTTGGGAGCTGCTGTCACGGTGTACAATATTACAGTTGGATGGAGCACACAGGGCACGTATGTATAGGAATAAAAAATCACTCACTGCTTCTCTTCTTTCCTTATCCTTTTGTTTGATCAGTCCAGTTGTTAAAAATAGTCTCAGATGTTATTTTGTAAATCATGATGCAAGGACACGAAAAGTAATCTCACTGTTTCTAAATGTGGTGGCATAATAGCAACCAGAATATTACTTGCTATATTGGAGACATAATGGGATATTTCTCAATACTTTCTTGTGCTTCAGCATTACAAGAAATATAGCCAGAGAATTACTTCTTGATTCAGTTAGCCTAACTTCTTAAGACAGTACCCATAGAGAAATAAATATCCTAGTCTAGAGTATCTCCAGATGAGATTCTAGCAATCAGGGCCCTTTGCTTGCATTTGGCTCTTCAGAAAGAATGCCAGCTATTGCAGATAAAGCATATAGCCTGTCCACTAACCCTGGATAAAATCACATATCTGAATACTACATTCATTGGAGTCTTGGCTTCCATAATGTGGATTGTTCCTTTTACCTTGCTAAAGCAGGTCTTAGTGATTATTTCAGAATGGGACATTCTACAGCCATCAAGTTGAATGGGTCTGGTCTACATGGAGTCATAGGGAAGTAACTCATGTATAGAGAAAGCCTATAGTAAATGGTCACATTTCAAGTTAAAATGAGCATTGAAAAACAAAGGTGGTTATGATAAAGCAGATTTTTAAGTTTTCCTTCAAATATTCTGAAACTTGAGACTAAGTTTTTTAAAGTTCTGCCTTTCTTGTGTAATTAAAACAAAGGTGAAATTGAAAAATAAACCACTGATGCTAACTGTCGACGAACAGATCTCAACCTCCTCAGCTGGACATAAAATACACTCCTTGATTTGGCCACCATCAAACCTGGGTTTAACTTTCAGAATTCTGTCTGCCAGAGAAGTTGCAGACAGCTGATTTATTTCCTCAATCTCTCTCTCTCTCTCTCTCTCTCTCTCTCTTCCTTCCTCCACCTCCTATTTACTAAAGGAGCTCCTACTTATTTGTTAGTGTCCATCCCCAAAGGTAGTACTTCTCGAAAGTTATGTGAGTCCTGACCTCCATCCTTAAATTTTGGATATATGTCTCTTGTTTCCTTTCCACACTGGCATTTTGCTCTTCTGTCCTGATTCTCCTATATGGCAAACACAGAACTATTCCTTTCAAATGTTTCTGCTACATTGGAAAGCATGGATTTTCAGATGTTTGTATGTTTGTGTTTCTTCTTCTGCGTCTTTCTGCATTACTATATTTGGAGATATTTAGCTTTTGTGATACAAATAAGACTGAGCCCCAGAGTAATAAAGTAAAAAGAGTAAATATTTTCTATTCTTTCAAATTGTTCTGGTTGTTGGATTTATTAACTAAATTTGAAATGTTTCTAGAAGTCAATTTGCATGATTGGAGAGTAAAGACCGAGGGAATACATGGCAAACCATAAAGTTAAGTAAGTCGACTTTGAGATCCAAGTGTGATTTCTTAAAAGTCTTGCTCTACTCTGAAAATTTCTTTTCATTTAGCAATTCTGGATATGTACATGTAAATAGATATAGTTTAAATTATAGTTAATTTCCTCAATAGAAACTGATGACATGAAAGAGGGACCTGGATTCTGTTTCCCTAAACTAAAGTGACAGCTCTGGTCCAATCCCAAAATCTCCCAGGCCACAAAGAGATAGGAAACAGCCTCTCGTGCTGCCATGAGGGGGTTCACCAAGCTAGCAGCAAGTTCCACTGGGTTCATTAACAGCCTGAACTTGGAACACACTGGACTCGGTTTTATTCTTAGTCTGTTCATTCATTCAATGTTGTATTTCAGAGTAACTCAAAATACCACGCTTAAGAAGAGCACTATAGTGTCCATAGTGGTTCATGGGATAAGATCATCTCCCAGATGACCTAAGGGGGTCTATGTTTTCATTTCTCTCCCAGGCCTAACAAAGACAGCATGTAGAAACCCAGAGTCAGCACAGCTGGATTTTTACTTAAATTTTAAAATCAGCATTGAAAACTTCTAGGCATCTCAAAATGTGAAGACAGAAGATAATTGGCTTCGTTTCACATTGTAAGCTTCAACTGAGTATCTGGTGTGAAGAGAAGTGTCTAATTTGGCCCAGACTGCCACGGCCAGACAATGGATCACAAGACCCTGACTTGGAAAAGTATCAATCAGGTCAAAGCAAGAGTTAGAGGGAAATGAAGCAGTTCTTCATTAACAGCTAAGTGCCAATAAAAATGAAATATCAAAATGAAAATGAATTGAAAGGAAGTTGTATGCCTCCCAAAATCACCAGGGGAAAATGGACTGTCTACTAAATCACGTTGTCATTTCTTTATGCTTCATTCCCCAAGAAGAATGAAAAGGAGTCTAACAAAGTGAAAACTTGTCTTAGAAAATTTCAGCATCTGGTCTGGTTATTTTCTGCACATCGGCCCTTCTAAGTCAGGTCCATCCTCTGCTGGTCTCTGCTTCACAATGCACTGCAACACATTGACCCAAAGCACGCAGAGTCCTGGGCACCCAGATGAGTCACCTTGGCCAAGGGCAGCCACAAATGGGAGGTAAGAGGACGGCATGGCAGAGAGAGCAGAGCGTTTCCTCCCTACATGTTGCCTGCTTTGGGAGGGGTGTCCTGGCACTGAGTGTGGCTCTGCCAAATGGGTTTTCCCCATGACTGTTCTCTCTCTGATTTCACACTATCTTGCCTCTTCGAGCCTATGCATGATTTGACTTCCTAGGCTGTTGGCTCCCAGGAGACTCCAATATCCCTTTGGACTCCCTTAGCCCTTTTTTAATCATGTGAGTTGGTGTCTTGGTCACTTTCTGATCTCGGGGAAAAAATACCCAGCATCCATGATGTGGAGGAGGAGAGGTTTATTTTGACTCATGGTTTTAGTCCACAGTTGACAGGATGCAAGGCAGATATGGAACGGTGGAAGGACATGGCAGGAAAGCTGTTTAACCCACAACGTCCTGGAAGGAGAAGAGCAAGGAAGAGCAGAGGAGAAGAATGCATTCTTCCAGGCCACACTCGTGTTGACCCACGTCCAACCAGGATCCACCTCATAATTGCAAGTCAGCTATAGTACCCCATGATCCAGTACCTTCCAAGCACTGGAGGGTTCTGTGGACATCTTAGACCTAAACCATAACTGAGGAATGTCACTTCCTCACTGGGATTTCATGATCCAGCCCTTCTCTGAGCCTTGAGACAATTAACAGTCTTAAAGCATAAAGTAGATGGGCTGCTTTATGAATAAGAACCTAATTTTTCATCCTTAGCCCTTGGTTTTTAATCTTGGAAAATTTTAACACCTGTGCTGGGTATTTTCTGAATAACCAAAAATTCTTCAAACATTTGCTTAAGTTACAGAAGAGAAGGAAGGACTGAGAATACTCATCCTGCCTCACTACTGCACTGCCTCACTTAGCGCCCTTCCTTACTGGAATCTTCAGGGTACTTGCAGTCACCTCCATCTGGTTATTTTGCTATCCATGATCACTAAACTAGAGGCCAGTTTTGCCTCAGAGCTGACCTTGTACACAAGGTAGTTGGTGACAGTGGCTCAAACAGGTTGGGATGGGGAAGTACAACACATAAAACCAGCCAAAGCAGAACTCGCGTTGGCAGGCATGTGCCAGGTGCTGTTAGGAAGGATGGCAGAACGCACTACTCAAGGTAGGAAAGACGAGTGATGCCACATTTTTCTATGCACTTTTGTGTAAGTGAACTTTCAGACCGAGAATAGTCTTATTGCTGCAGAAAGTACAGTTCATGCAATCCAACAGCTTCTCTTTATAGATAGAAAAATTAATGATCCAAGAAATTAAATGGCTTTCCCACATTGGAAACTTTATTAGTGTAGAAGCAGTACTAAACACGCAGTTTTGGATTATGTGTAGGCATCAGCAAACAAACCCCATCTGGGAACCAGTGCCATGTGTGAGCCGCCACTGGACCAGGAACAGACAGACCCCAGCCCTTCCTGCTCGCCGGCTGACAAACAAGAAGTATCAACTCCAGCCCCCAAACCCCCCACCCACAATGTAAGCGATTGGCTTATTCAGAGAAACACAGGCTGTGATGTTAGCTATGGAGGTGAAATGCAATTGGATGCCTGTGGTGCTTTGGTGTTTCACTGACACTGCAGGTCTAGGCCAGTGGTCTGATCATAGGCTCAGAGGACAGCAGTAGGCAGTGTGGCATCTAGCAGGGAATCTCCTTCTGAGAGTCGCAGGCAGTGTCGATTCCCTACAGTCTTGTTTTGGAAGTCCTATATCATTTCCATTGTTCTGTTGGGGTGAGTTTTATTCTCTTTTGTTTTGTTTGATTATGTCAAATCTGATGGCAAGAACAGATATTTCAAAGATAGCAATTTTGGATTTACCATAGGCTTGTTTTGGAGTCCTTTATTACGTTCATTGTTTTGTTTTTATTGCTTCTATTCTATTCTATTCTGTTTCATTTTCACTCTATCTGAAGTTATCTGCAGCTATTTTGAAGACATCAAAAGGCATTATGGTAACTATTGTTGATTTTGTAATGTTTTGAAGTCCTGTAACTTTTACACTGGCTTATTTTGGTTGGTCTTATTCTGTTTTATCCTCTTTAAATTTAAAAAAAACATACAGTTCCAAATTTGCACAGAGCTGCTGTGTTTATGACCCTGCTCGGGAAGACCTTGTTCTGTCTTGCTCTGTAGCCATGGATGATGGAGCGGAAAAAACAATATGCCAAAGTTTATGGAAAAAAATTTATATTGGTCAAAGAGATAAACAAGTAGAAATTGGTATTTATTTCATTCAATTATTGTATGTCAAATCTGTTATGAGTTAGGAAATAAAAACCTTAGTTTCATGGCCTTTCTATCATGTAAAATGGATTCTGTTAACTAGAGTTTCAGTGACCCCAAACAGAAAGGGAAGAAAGAAAGGGAAGGAGGGAGGGAGAGGAAAACGCTGGTTTATTTAAGACTGCACTTTCTGAGAAATCACAAGATGTCTACATCTTGCCTTCTCCATCATCTTGTCTGCCAAGTAGACCTTGTCACTCATCCGTGATGAGACATGTTGTGCTTCTTTGGGAGACCAGAAAGCTCCTGGCTCATTTAACATGGTCTCAGAGTAAAAACTCAGTTTTCAATCATCCTGTCTTCTAACGTGTGAAGAAGTACGCACACCAGCCATGAGCCTTGCATTTATTTAGGAAGGTATCACGTCTATTTGTGGAAAAGGTGGACTGACTTCCACTGTAACACTTGTCCCCTTGAGGTAAAAAATACGTCATGTAGTGGTGCATGCCTCGGTTTGCAGTCACACAGCCCGGATGTAAGTGCTCCCTCTGACCTGGCTGCCACCCAAGTGCTTCCAGAAAACAGAGCCTCTCTGAGCATCAGTTGGCTGTCCAGGTAGCTACACAGGGATGACAGGAATAGCACTCACTTTCAGAAAAAGTTAAAATAAGATACAATTTTTAAAAAATATAATCAGTAACATAATTCCTATAGCATAATATTGTGTGCAATAGAGGGTGTTTCATTAGTGGAAGTAATTCTGACCACGGCATCCCTGCTTGTCACTTTTTAATTTTCCAATTAACATGAAAAATGTAAAATTCTTCTTGTAGCAATTATATTTGATTAGAAATATGGTATTTTGTTTAGAGAAGTAATTGCTGATGACATAAGGAAAACTTTCTGGTTCTAAGCAAGTAGCACTGGCAACTCAAAGGCAGAGTTAATTGTTTAGATTTAACACCTTTTATTGTATTAAAAAACAAAGAACCAGTGAAAATGCTCTCCAGGAGGAAATCACCTTTGCCTCCTGTATGACTATGGGAATTATTGTTGGTTTTTTTCCCTGAAACTAGTCTATGGTTTAACTTATTTTCATCTTGTGTTTAAAATTTTAAATACCAACAAGAATATTATCCAATAAGGATAAAAGTGGTCCAGAAGATGGAAGCATGTATCCATAGTGCACAGTTCTGACCTGTATTCTTTCTTTATTTGCATTATATCCAGGTAATTGAATAAAAGTTTTGACAATTTTTTTTGTGTGCATATATGAATGTTCTCTGTAACCATTTAGTTCTTGTATTTCAAATACACTACATAAAAACCAACAGAAGTCTTCTTAATTCAAGATGTAAAATCTTGACTGTTGCAAATATAATTTCTAATAATAGGAAACATGCAAGTTTAGTGAATTAATTGCCTTTAAAAACAATTTCTTCAGTTGGTAATCATAGTAATTAATGAAGCCCATTTTGTAAACACCATAAAGAACCTAACTTTTTAACTTCATTTTGATTTGGGTTGATCACACCATGAACATTTTTTTGAGACAAGATCTTGCTATTGTCCAAGCTAGCATCAAATTCTTGACCCAAGTTTTCCTCTTACCTCAGCTTCTCAAGTGCTGGAACTACAGGTGCATGTTCCTGACCCTAGATAGCAAGAACAATTTTAGTGTGAGCTCCTACAATAGAAATCATAGGTATAAACTATGGTTAGCCTATGGTCATTCTAGTTCAGCTGGTCAAAATGCCAAATCAGCCCATCATTCCCAAGGCTTCTATGATTCCACCACTGTATTTTCTCAATCCTAACATTATCCACGTTATGTGTAGTATGTCATCATATTGTACTTCCATTTACCTTTAGATATACAAGATAATTCAGTAGTGCTCTTCTCCACTGAGGAAAAGTATGAGATACATATTGTTATTATTGGTTTTGCATAAGAGTTAAACCTACAAATCTGGTTTGGCCAGTGGGGTCTGCTGACTTTTGGAATTGTTAGCATACTAATAATATCAGCAGGGATTAGGTTCAGGTACTAAAAACAGATTTTTCAAGCAAGAGTGTCTTCCTCACACATTTATTATTCTCAAGCTATTAGATGGCAGGAAGCCACTGCCTGGCTAGGCTTAGCCAAGATTGCTAACATTTTCTTCACTGCCTTCTCATGAGTCAAAGATGGAGATCTGGGGATAATTTCTACTTCCCAAACAGAGGGAAGGAAGGAGAACAAGGTAGAAAAGTGCTTTACCAGAAATGATGTGCAATATATTTTCCTTACATCTTATTTTTCACCTTTATCTAGGAAGAAGTCATGAAAAGAAACCTCATGCACAAAAAGTATGGAAACACTATAGTGAATCCCATTAACTTATACAGCTACTATGTATTCATAATTATAATTTGAAAAAGAAGAAAGAGAAGGCAAGAATTGTCATTAAGTTAGAAACTAGTATTTTTATTACCCCATTCAATCTTCATGTTATTTCTTCTATTCACACCCTCCAAAGGCATTAGAATTCTACAAGAATCTGTACTTTAAACATTTCCATATTGTACGTAATTCTTACACTTTAATTTTTCCTGAAATCTACTGCCCATATTTATAAGCTCAAGTTATCTTCAAAAACTTTGGAAAGAGCACAAAAATAGAGTATCAATGGAGGAACTGAAGGACCAAACTTACTGCTCAGTCACAAATGAAGAAACAAACACAGCAGGGCCGAATGACTACAAGATAAATGATGTGCGCATACGGAGGGAGCAACTAGTGACTAATATGGAAACACCAGGAAACGCCTAAACTGTCTTCAGAAGGCATGGGGACAACTGCAACTGTCTGAATCCTTTGTCCCTTGGCTTCTCTTGATCTGACCCTGCATTCCTGGTGTCTCAGTCTCTTGGTGTTGCTATAAGAAAACATTGGAGGCTAGGTGATTAAAGAATAGAAAGTTTTTCTTACACTTTTGGAAGTCAGGAAGCCCAATATTAAGGTTCTGTCAGCTGCAGTTCCTGCTGTGAGACGTTCTCTGCTTCCACGATGATCCTTGTTGCAGCACTCTGGACACTGGGGTGGATGTCACACGCTTACGTGTGGAAAGGATGCATGAATCCAAAGAGTCTAAGCTGGATTCCTCCAGCCCTTTGATGAGGCACAAGCTCACCAGTTCACAAAAGTCCACACTGTTAATATTGCCACAGTGGAGGTTAAATTCCAACCCAAATGTAAAGGAGACGTATTTCAACCATAGCAATATGTTCTGGATTTTTAGCTTTTGTGTATAAAGCCAGCTAAAATTCCTGAGCTCTGTAGAGCAGTTTGATTACTCTAAGGTTGGTAATGTTCCAGCCAATGAGTACCTGGTTATGCAAAAGCCAAAAATAATTCTACGTTGTTTACAAAGCAGCAACCATAAAAATATTGAAGTAACTTCCAAGAGTCTTTGAACAGTGCCACATGCTTGAAACTTCACTGTGAAGGTGTGGCTCATCTGGACATCCAGGAATAATAGGACACAGTGTACTGGAATTAGGAGCACTGAGCTACTGGGATGTGATTAAAGGTGACATCTGATGTACTTGATTTACATGAGGTTAAAAGCTATGTGCAATGCTGAGACTGTGGTAGAATCAACATGTCCCTTATATAATAAGTTTTAGCTTTTAAAATATGCCACAAGGATAAAGACAAGCATGGCATAATGCTAAAAGTGTAGTGACAGCTTAATTCTCAATTGGATTGGCTCAGGAGCTGCTTAAAGATAGGTACGCATTCCTCTGATGTGTCTGTGGGGGAACGTGTAAGCAGGACTTCGGGGTCTAATGTGGTCTCCGCGCGCCCCCCCCCCCGGCATTGCTACTTCCGGTCACCACGAGCATGATGTTTTCTCATTAGAGACAGACAACCTTGGGTAGGAGTATCGGGAACTGTGAGCCAAGTAAACCTCGCTTCCTTTGTTGCAGTGTCACATATTTGTCCTGAAATTGGGAAAGCTGACCAGTACAGAAAGTTGGTGGCAGGGAAATGGAATCACTGTTGTGATAGTACCTGGTCATGTGTCCTGAAGGCCTTGAAATTGGTGTCTCTCACTTCTTTTCCACACTGTAGTGGAAGTCCTAGATAATAGAATAAGAAAATAACCCATATATAAATTATAAAGGAAGAAATAAAATGTGTTTATTTGCAGATGATGTAATTGTATATGTGGAAAATCTGAAAGATTTGGCATTTAAAACCTCTAAAACTAACAAGCGAGTATTAAAAATTAGCACAGTACAAAGTCAGCAAAGAACAAGTGCAATCTGAAGTCAAAGCACATGATTATTTATATTAGCATTTCCTAAAATCAAGTAAGTATAAATCTAACATGATATATATAGGGCCTATGTGAGGAGAATGTAATATCAAAAAGAGCTAAATAGATGAAGAAATGTTCCATTTTCAGAAACAAAAAAATTATAGTTATCAAGATGCACTTCTTCACAATATGATCTATAGCTTAAACACAGGCTCAACCAGTATCCTGCCAAGGAATTTTGTGGATTTTTAGAAACTGATACTGAAGTTTACATGGAAAAACAAAATATCCAGCCAACTCAGTATTATGACTACTAAAATACTAAAGTAATGAGAAAGGAAAGTAAAGAGGATATCTGAAAGTAGAAAGATAGCCCCTGTTCCTGGATAGGCAGAACCATTATAGTCAAAATGACTATACTTCTAAAACTATTCTACATATTTAATGCAATCCAAATCAAAATACTAATAGTATTCATTACAGAACTGGAGAAACCAATCCTAAAATTCATATAAAATCAGAAGACACCTAAATAGCAAAAGCAATTCTGTGCAACAAGTACAAGGCAAGGGACATCACAATTTCAGACTTCAAGTTATACTACAAAGTTATGATAAAAATAGTACAGTGTTGGGGAAAAACCAACTCATGGGTCAGTGGAACAAAACAGAAGATACAGAAACAACTCGAAGCACACTCAGTGATGTTATCTTTGACAAGGGCCTCTTTAGCAAATGATGCTGGGAAAACTGGCTGTGACCATGCTGAAGACTGAACTTAGACCCACTTATACTAACCTGAAATCAAATGGGTCCAATGCCTACACATTAGAAAAGAAACACTTAATCTGTTGGAAGGCAAAACAGGTGAAGCTCTCTTAAAGACAACTGCAGTGAAAGACTTTCTGAACAAAATTCCAGTTGAAAAAGAAATGATACCAAGAATAAGCAAATGGGTGCCCATCAGTTTAAAAAGCTTTGGCACAGAGAAAGATTTCACTAATGAAGTGAAGAGCCAACCTACAGAATGGAAAAAAAATTTTGCCACCTACACCTCAGACAAAGAATAAACATCTAGAATGTATAAAGAACTCAAAAATAATATACTCACCAAATTTAAAGACCCAGTTAAAAAATGGGCATCTGAAATGAATAGACATTTCTCAGATGAAGAAATCAAATGGCCAATAAATACATGAAAAATATTCCACATTTAAGGAATGCAAATTAACCAACACTGAGATTTCATCTCACTCCAGAAACAATGGCTCTCATTAACAAATCAACCAACAAAGAATGCTGAGGAGAATGTGGAGAGAAAAGGAATCCTTTTTCATTTTTGGTGGGACTGTAAACTAGTACAACCATTCTGGAAGTCAGTGTGGAGATTCTTTAAAGCACTATAACCAGAAATTCAGTTTGACATAGCCGCTCCCCTTCTAGGTATCTTTCTTAAAGAGTTAAAGACGTAATGTTACAGTGATGCCTACACACCCATGTTAGAGCAGCATAATTCACAGTAGCTAAATCTTGGAAACAGCTTATACGCCCATCCACAGATGAATGGAGAGAGAACATGCATTGTTTATACACAGTGGAGCACTACTCTTTCGTAAAGCATAAACTAATTATTTGTAGGAAAATGGATGCACCTCGAAACCATGTTAAAAATGAAGTAACTCAGACGCTCAAGCTTAAATATTGCATGTTTTTTCTTATTTGAAAAAGTCAGTATGTAATGATAATAATGATAATAAATATATATGACAGATAATAGGAAAACAGCAAGGGAGAGAAAGAGGAAAGGGAAGAGAGAATGAGAGAGAAAGGAAAAGGCATGGATTATTGTAATCTAGCTCAGAAAATATTTAAAAAGGTACTTTGACTTAATACAATTGTCTTACATGTTTTAGATCTTCTTTGGCTTATTTATCTGGTTTTCAATCTGTATACATGATAATTAGCTTAATAAATTAATCTGATGCTGGAATAAAGGGAGAGGAAGGGGAAAAGGAATTGAAGTGTGTTGTGTACATGTGCTAATTCCCTGCAGTGCATGTGATCATCACATCCTGCAAACATGTACTAAAAACATAAAAAAAGAGAACAAACTAGAATAATAAAGGATAGTATTGGCCAAAAAATAGACAAAAGACCTAGAAATAGAAGGACTTTAAGTTAGTCTGTTGAAGAAACATCTACCATCTCATATTCACTGAAATATCTTTATAAGATATGTAATAAATATCAATGCCCATAGATCAGTTAATGAATAAAGAAACACTGGACGTGTACCCAAAAGAGTGCTACTCCGCCTTCCAAGGGAGGGGAGCTGTGTCATTTGCAACAAGATGGATACACCTGGAGGACTTCATGGAGTGAAGTAAGCTAGGCACAAAAAGGCAAACATTTTAATATATATTTTAGTGCTCATTAATTTTATAAAACACTGGATTTCAGGGTGGTGTTATCATATAGGTAAATATTTTGATTACGTGTACTCTCCTCCTGCTCTCGAGTTTCTCTATGTAGCCAGCACCTCACTGAGTCTTCAAATCCAGTTTTGTCTCCTGAGCCATTTCGCTGTGGCTCTGTCCCCTCGAGATCAGGACTGCTGTCTTATGTGGTCTGCACACTTTCTGGTTTTGAATCTGCAGAGTCCGAGGGCGGTCTCTCTGTGACATTCTTCACACCCCCCCCCCAAAGGAGCTGAGAAAAGTGCTGGACTCTTTTGGTGTTGGTGACACCACTGAACCCACTGAAACCTGCTCAGTAATTAGACTCATGGAGAGGCCTGGAATCTGTTTCCGGGGCTGGGCCACCAGCGGCTGATTAAGCCGTTCTCCGAAGTAGTTAGGATGTGGCCTGAAGCGTGAGCTGCGGCAAACTGTGTCTCTACACTGGCATGGGCAAGTGAAATCTTTCAATCAAGAATACAGAAAATACACATACAGAAATGAACAGGAGGCCCCTGCTAGTGATGCAATTAAATAGATCTGCTATAGATTTCAGAACAAGAGCAGCAGTGGCTGGCACAGCACAATCACGCACTGGAAAGCAAGACTGCCTGGTCCACTGCGCAGTTTCTCTCTCCTTCCTCTGAAGGGGGTTAATAGACATTACTTCCCTCAAGCACCCTATGAGCCAAGGCCTTTCTAGCCCCAGAAAATGACGTAGCTTCTACGGACTTTCAGGGTGCTCAGTGCTTATATCCAGCTGCACAACTCAAAATTCCACGTAGACGGTACGATTTTGCAAGTCTTCAGTGAGCGTTCAGAAGTGATTTGCAGCGGGTCTCACTCAGCAACTCAGGGCGGGCTGCTTTGGATTCTGTTTTGTCCCGGTCTGTGGAATAAGCCTTATAAAATCGACAAGGCTGAGACCTGTGGTTGCCGCTGAAATGATTTCATCCGACAGTGAAATATTTGGATTGGCCAACGTGCATTACCAGCTGGCTAAACACTGGTGCGTCCTGGTGTCCTGAGATTCGTCATCCGTGGAGGTTGGCAGACAGTTCACGGAGATACCGACCCTACCACAGGACTGCGTCCAGCGAATAATGGGCAATATTGTAAGGCTGGAGGTGAAACCCCTAGTCTAACAATATTTATAAAGTGCTTTTCAGTTGCAAATGGATTTTCTGAAGAGTCATTTTTCTGCCTTTAAAAAGTTTAGTTGTGTATCCAACGTCATGATACCCTGATAAAAAACTAAATTATTCTTCTGTGGAAACAATGGTGGTTTGTTAGGAGCCCCAGACCAAATTTCCCAAGAGACATCGCATCGTTATTGCTTAAGTCATTGACCTGAGGCTCAGAAAACGTATCCTCGGCAGCTGTCGTTAGCCCTTTTACATGTTAGCTGTTTCCCATGACGAGTCTTTCAGGTTACAAAGAAATGTACATTGAGAACTCTGTTTGTTTTTTCTAAAGTTCCCAATAAAGTGTCAGTGATTTTGAAGAGGTTCTCCTTGAATTGAGCTCCTTGGGTCAGAGATTTACCAGGTTGATTTAGGAGTTTGAAATCCTGGAGTGTTTCCATAAAATGAGGATTTACAGTTCATAAATATAATGACAAAAGTGTGAAGATACATTTGTGTTCTTGAAAAACTATTAGAACAAAGACACTTTTCATAGAAAGTTCAAGAGCTGCCGTTTCCTTCAGACAGAATTCTATCCTGGCTATGCCAAGTGGCTTTTTTATTGCCATTTGTTTAAGATGGTGTCTCTCCTGCTTACCCGGGGAGCCACTTCCTCCTGAGAAGAACATGATTGGAGAGAGAAACCATGCACTGGGACATTTAGCCCTTGAGAAGCAGAAAGAGTGGCAGGAGAGCTTGCTGAAACAGAGCACATTCTTTCTGTTTGCCCCAGCCCAGCCTGGGCTTAGCTTGTAAATCGCTCGTCTGGTTCTTATATTTACTCTCAGATTGTTAGCCATATTCCTTCTTGCATACAGCGGCAAATGACCTACTTATTAACTGATGTTAAATTATCTGCTATGACTAACTGTCTGGTGAAAGAAAAACATGTCGTGCTCTGACCTTAGAAGAGAACGTCAAGGGGGAACAAAAAGGAAATTGTGTCTTAGTGGACCTTCCAAGGAGATGATAGAAGTGGTGTGAGGTCAGCAGTGATGCAGCTCTGCAGAAAAGGGTTGGGCTGGAAAACAGCAGGGATCGTGAGTCTGGGGAAAACCTCTGGACTTTCTTTCAACTGGGCTGTGAATTGAATTGACATGATTTCCAAGCTTAGAGTGAATGTTGGAGCTTACCTTGAGGTTAAAGAAGGGGCAGACTTCCAGATTTGCTCATCTTATCTTGGTTTTAGAAAGGCAGAATTGTGGACTCGTTCTGCTGTAAGTCACCCCTGAAGCACAGATAACCCTGAAGCAGAGATAGAGGGTTGTGTCAACCCTCCACCTACCTCTCTTGATACGGGTGTTTGGTTTCGAGCAGAAGAAATAGCTTGATATCACAGAAATAACACTAATCTGTGAATAGAGGTCTGGGATTTGGGACTGTCAGTCATTTTGAGACCAAAGGAGTTTTGTTTATATTTATACTGGTCCGACAAGCATAAACCACGGCTATTTGGGGGAAACTGAGATGGATGTTCATCATTCTACTTATTTACAGTGTATTTTGACAAACTATAACTGGAAGGGAATATTGAAGGAGTTAAATTAGGATGGGCTATTTTTTGAGTCTTTTCTTTTAAATTAATTGCTTTTAAAAAGAAGCAGGACCCAATATGGAAACAGAGAAGTATATAAGGAAGTATCACGGGGCATTATAGACCCCAAACGTGGTCTCATGAAAGCCTGCATTATGCATGCTTGGAATTTGACCTGAAATGCAAAGTTCTGACATTTTGGGTAGTGAACTTTGCTGGAAAATTGTCATGTACCTGAAGATAAAAGCTCAAGGACTCTTGGTCCTCTCCTGTCCTAATTTGATGGCTTTTGGCTTAACTCTTCTGACCAGCCTCGGGCCTTCCACTCCGCTATTGTTTTTGCAGGATTAGAAAGACACAGGACACCTTTGTAGAAGCCCTGCTATCCTGGTGACAACTGTCTTCATGGTCCACAGACTCCAACCCCTTCCAGCCATCTGCTCAGCCTACGGTCATGGTTGTGAAGTAAGCAGCTGGAGGCAATCATTAACAAACACCTTCTGTTGGCTTCCATACCGTGACAGAGAGATTTCAAATGGTAGTTAGAGGTCATGCGAGACACCAAACGTTAATACATTTCATGAAATTTAACTCAAGACCCTGTTGTGTAAGCATTCTGCATACATGTCGGTTAAATGATACTAATGAAATGTCTATGGGCGGGTGAATACAGACTAGCTCTTTTTCCAAAAAAACCCTTGTGCCTGAGATTCTCTTTAAACCATCCAACAAATGTTTGGGAGTATCGAGTAGGAGGCATGGTGTGGGTGGCAGAGATTTACTGTTAAGTTGAGCTGGGTGCTGGGAAGCTGTGCCCCATCCTTAATGTGGATTTTCTCACACACCCGGCACAGGCGGAGACCTGTTTTCTTTCTTGGCAGGGAAATGTGAGGGAAAGTAAAAGTTCTTTTCTTGGTCTCCCCTCAGGACTCTGGATGACAAATGCAAATGTCCCTTAGGTCCTGGAGGAGGGAGTCTGAATCCCAGGACACCCAGGTAAGGGTTTCCAGCGAGCAAGTCAGCGTGAGTGAGAAATATACACTGCACTGTGAAGATTTGAGGGGTTTCTCTTAAAGATGCTAGTGCAAGATTAAGTGGCATAGGCAGATGTTGGAAATCTATTAAGAATTTGTTTTAGAAAATACTCAAGATATAATATTATATACCTTTAATGAAAAATAAAAATTAGAGCATGCAACTTTTAATATAAGACCAAGATCAATGGAAATTGAGAGCAGAAGTATTCAGTATAGACACAGTTAGTTATTGAATTGAGCCACAAACTTGACTCCTGTCTTCCTGGAAGCCAAAGGATTACAGAAAACATTTTTTGAAATTTATGTGATTCATGAAACACACAAAAAAGATTTCCTGGCATGATGATATGAAATAAATTCATTTTATGGAGTGTCATATAAAAAATTGAGTAATACAGTGAGTAACATCCGCAATTCATCTCAGCAAATACAGATAGTAGAGTTTGTGAAGCCATTTCTTGTAAGCTATTGGCATTCACCACCTGGTAACTTGTCAACAAGATTATGGTAATGGTGGATAGATATAGAGATAAAAAGGTCAATACCCTGAATTAGAGGAACTCAAGTTTCTAATGGAAAACACAGATTCATTACATAGAAGATAAGACTGAATCATAAGTACAGTACTGGGGATATTAAACAGCATGCTCTGGTCAGTTCTACAAAACTATTCTTTCTTTCTAGGATGATTCAAATAATAACCATCTTATTTTTTATTCCATCATTTTATTTTAATAACATGATTTTCAAGTTAAAAAATTGGACTGGCCATATGAGTTATTTTTAATGCCTGAACCCCAAGTTTCTGAGTACAGTAGCTAGAAAGAGCCGAGCAGGATCATGAGGAAGCCAGCCCTTTGGGCTACACGTCCCTGAGTTGAACAAAATTTTCAAAAAAATAACCTCACACGTAAGCATGCATTGAGATTATTGAACATGACCATTCTTCATAAGTAGATGTAATTAGTTTTATATTCTACAGCTATATTTTTAATCTTTCTCCTTTCTTGGGTAATTCTCTAGGATGTACTAGAATTACTGACATCTGTGTTTTCCTTGATGCATGTATAGTTTGTTATTATCAGTTACTGTACATGGCCAGTTATACTTGGATATTACGTGAGGATACCTATCCTTAGGTAGGAAATTTTTAAGATTTGAGATTATATCAGAAAAAGTCACTGTGTGTGTCAGCCACTCCTCTGTCCTCAGAATGATAAGCAAACTCCTCATCACCCCTGTATTTACTGATAGAGATATTGAGGCTCTGCATGCATCTCCTGTCTCATCTCATTTTTCTTCACTGTACTACTTCACCAATGCTAAGTTCTTGAGAAAAAGTACAGTGCTTCTTGTTAGAATGTGTATAGATAAGAAGACAATAACAAAAAATTTTGTAAAGTGCAATATTTTTGACTTAGAATTCTGTACATCCCCCCTGCCATGTTTTAAAAATTAAGGCAACATAAAGATCATTTTTCCAGATCCACTAAATTAGGAGAGAATTCACAGTTGAAAGACCTGTTCTATAGGAAGTTAAAGGAAGTATTTTCTAGCAGAAGTAAAATGCCTACAAATGGAAATCTGACTAATCACATAAGAGTAAAGAACAGCAAAAATGGTATCTATGTATGAATTAAAAATATTTTGCTCTAATTTTCAACCTCATTAAAAATTAGTTGCCATTTGAAAGGAAAGCCACAGTCTGTTGCACGGTTATTACACAGGGGGTTGAAACGTTGCCAAGTGTAGCACAACAGAGAAGAGGGGAAAGTGGAAGCTTAAAGTGTGAGTGACAAACATGGTGACTATCTAAATAAATTTTAATGTAATAAAAGGCACTTTGTCATGGATTCTCCTGGAAATATCCCCTTTCCCTTTAGACACAGGTCCCATCACCCTTATCTCTTGCCAGAGCGCCTCTGCAAGCCCTGTTTCCTGGTGTCTTTAGTTGTGCTGTCCTGGCTGCCTCAATGCCTGGAATCAATTCAAAATGGTTCCCATTCATGGCGATTTTGATTTGGGGGAATAACCAGAATTCACACGGTGCCAGGTCTGGTCAGTAAGGTGGATGAGAACATAGGGTCGAGTTTTTATGTGCCACTGGGTGGCACATAGCTGCAGCATTCACCATATTTTTGATCACACTTCATAAAGATACTAAAAAAAATAACTTCTAGATCTGCTTATGGAAGTAGGAAGAATGATGGGATAAGTGTGTTTGAAGTGAGAGGGATATTTTGATGGGGATTAATAGCAACATGACTTTCAGTGTAATAAAGTTTAAAGAAAATTTTTAACTTTCACTATATTTTTTTTAAATCATGCTAACCTACAGTTCTCCCTCAAGGTCTGTACATCCATGAATTCCACCTCTGCAAGTTCAACCAAAGATAGATGGAAAATAATAAGAAAAGTATGGTGCCCATACTGAATGTGTATAGATTTTGTTCTTGTCTTTATTCTAAATCATACAGTGCAACAACTATTTATATAGGTTTATATTATGTATTACAAGTAATCTAGAGATGATTTAAACTTATATGGAGGATGTGGGTAAGTTGTATACAATTGCTATATCTTTTCTACATGGGACTTGAAGATTAGTGGATTTTAGTGTTGAGGAGAGTCCATAGATACTGAGAGGTAACTATACTGCTGGGTGGTTTTGCTAGTTTATTTAAGTGATGTAATATTATTAGAAGGTAGAATATAGTGTGTAAAGATAAGCACTGTTAGTATTGCAGAAACGACTGAAACAAGAAAGAGTTGTAACTAAAAAATGAGGTGTCACACAAATATTCAATACAAATGATAATGGAGAAAGAGGAAAAAGTGAACAAAGAATCTATGAGACAAATACACTGCAGAAGACAGATAGCAGGCTAAACCCTAACCACATTGTTTAGTTACATTAAATGAAAATGGCCCACAGAAATGGTCACTTTGGATTAAAAGCCAGAACTTTTATTATGTTGTTTAGAGGAATCTCACTTCACAAGTAAAGATACAGGTAGTTTAAAAATACAACAATGGAAAAAAATAATAATTTAAAATAATCAAATTTTTGAAAATAATAATTGAAAAAATCTGAAATGGATCTATTCGGATTATGCAAGAAGATTTAAAAGCAAGAACTATTACCAAAATTAAACAGAGACATTTCACAAAAACAAATAGACTAAATCATCAAGAATAAATAATAATCATGAGTTTATGTACAACTAATGAAAGAACATCAAATTTCATCAACCAAAACTTGATACTACTGAAAAAAGAAATAAACAAATCCTAATTATAATTGGAAATTTCAACACTCTTTCTTAGTTATTTGATAGAACAAAAACAAAAATTCAGCAAGGTAGAAGAAAACATAAACAAAACTTTCAACCATCTTGGCCTAATTGACATTTATGGAATACTCCACCCAACAAAAGAACACACATTCTTTTTCAGTGCACATGGGAATTTCTTCAGGCTATATCACAGCCTGATTCATTAACCAAGTCTTTTAGAAATTTTAGAAGAAAAATAATGCAAAGCATGTTTTTGACTAAAGTAGTATTAAACATATATTCCTAGCAGAAAAATAAAGGAGATCTTCAAATATTTAGAAATTAAATATTTCTGAATAACCAAGGGTCAAGAATTAGCTACAAAAATTTATAACTCAATAACAATGCAAATCTAGCATAACAAATATAATAATAAAGTTAAAGAAATACATAAATTTGTAGGATTAATTATTTCATTAGAAAAGAAAAAATTGTAAATCAATGATGTAAGCTTTTATTTTCAAATACCACGGGAAAAAAAGAGCAAACCAAAGTAAGCTGAGGGATAGAAATAATATAAGCATATAAACCATAAAATCTGGTGCTTAAAATGCCAATAAAGGAGACTCCAAGCCAAAACTGATCAGCAGAACCAACAAAAATGATAAATTTCTAGATCTATACGATGATGAAAAAAGAGGACATGAATTGTCAATAGTAGGAATGAACGAGGGATCCTTAGAATTTTATTAAAATTCTATTCAGGGAATGTAAAAAATGATTTTTGCCAATAGATTTGACAGCTTAGATGAACCAATTTCTCAAAACGTGCCATCTGAGCTCACTCAAAATGAAAGAGATACCCTAAATAGGCCTAGAATCTGCAAATAAGTGAATTGCGTAGGTGACTCTTGTACACAAACTTACTGAAGCTTTCCAAGCCAGCTGAGTTCAGTGATGAATTCTAAAAAATAGTTAAGAAATAACTATAAAAGAGTAACTCCTTTATGGAACTACAATTTTTCTGATAACAAAAGAAAAAAGCAACAAGGGAAAAAAGGAATACAAGGGGAAAAACCCTACAGATCAACATCCTTCTGAACATTAAAAACCAAAAGCATAGCAAAACAAAAACAAAACAGGAAATTAGGTGTTAACATATACAAAAATTACAGTGGATCATAACCAAAATTTCTTTAAATCAGCAGTGTGGGGTGGCTATTTACATTAGTAAATCAATCGATTTAGTCTATCATCTATGTATATAATTATAGTAGATGCAAAAAAGAATTTGAAAGAATTCAACACCCACTCATGGTGACAAATTTTTAGCAAATTTGGTTAGAGGGGAATTTAATCTGATAAAAAAATCTACAAAAAAAAAATAATAACAATAATAAACCAAACCAAACCAAGCCAAATAGACCAAATACCCTTTAGCTACATACTATTCAGTAATGAAAGCCTGAATTTCTCCTCAGATCAGAAACAAAGCAAGACTATGTATGCTCAGCACTAGTGATCAAGAACCTAGGAGAATCTGAGAAAATGATTGAAAAAATTAATGAGCTATATGTATGCAGAACCTGAAAAGGAAGAGACAAGTCTTCTTTTGGTCATAAATTATAAAAAGCTACCTGTGTTTATAGTAGCACAACTTATAATAGCTAAATTTTCGAAGCAGACTATATGCCCATTAACAGATGAGCAGATGAAGAAAATATGATTGTGTAGATACAATGAAGTACCATTTTTCCCTAAAGAGGGATAAACTTGAATCATTTGTAGAAAAATGGATGCACTTTTAGGTCATAATATTAAATGAAATAAATCAGATATGCAAGCTTAAACCCAAAGCATAAAAGAGAGCAAAATAAAATATAAATAATAGGCAGTAGGGAGGCAGATGTTTGGCAAATAAGAAGGAATCAAGAGAGGGAAGTAGAGGTGACGGAGGGGAGAGGATGGAGATGAACACAAGGTTAAGCTGTGTTGTGTCCATGGACCAGATCCCTGCTGTGAAGGAGGAAATTATGTACTGCAAATGTACTGAAGAAAAAGAAATAAGATGTATCATGTAGGTATTCCAGCTACCTACAATGGCTGTATTCTTAATGTACCGCAAACATGTAATAATGCAATTTTGAAAAATTAAAAATAAAATAAATCTCACAAAATGAAGGAACCGAAAAAGCTACTTGAAATAAATGTAGTTAACAAAATCAAAAACACAATCTCCACAATTCACTATATTTTTATACAAAAACCACAGACAATTTAAAACCATAGAAACATCGTTAAGCTTTGAAATAGTGACACATATGTACAAAACTGCACATGGCAAACTAAAACTGAATGATGAAAGAAAAGTTTAGGAACACGAAGAAATGAAGTAGCCTGAGTTTGTGGATCAGAAAGATTAAATAAATTTAGGTATCAGTTCTCCCAACTGATGTATCAATTTATTTTTATTACAATAAAAAAATCTTAGCTTTTAGGCAAATGACATGGATAGTTGTTTCTAAGACAGAAGTGGAAATGTAGGTCATATAACATACTGGAAATAATTTTTTAAAAAGAATAACAAAGCTGAGAGGTTTACACTGTTTTTTCTATGGCATCTAGCAAGTTGCAGTAGCAGACACACTGCAGGATTAGTGTAAGAGGACACGCGCGTGGCCCTGCTGTGCGGCTCCTCCTCGCGCTTCTGCTCCTGTGACCTTGCGCTGTGGCAGGTGGTGACCCTCTCTGGGGCTGCCCCAGAACCAGCCTTGCGCTCCGTGGATTTTCAGCTGTGAAAATTGTGAGGTATGATGATCTCTTTTCTTTGTAAATCACACAGCCCCAGGAGTGTCATCGCAGTGGAGGGAAAGGAACGCGCACGTGCCATTTACCCACAGGTCTGTGAAAGGCGGAGCCACAGGCACGGAGAGCAAATCAGCCAGTCCGCCAGCAGAGGCTGCAGAGGGTTCCCGGGGAGGCAGTGAGTTTTACTCTGCGGACATTTTGCCTAAATAAAACCGATTTTTGAAAAGTCAGCAGAAATGGCTAATTCCAGCTCCAGGCAATGAAAAGTAAGGGATGAGCCCACATCTTGTGCGCTGGGAGTAAAGTGAAGCGGGGTTTGAAGAGGAGCGGGGCTGTTCTCCGAGGACTCCCACGGAGTCGGTCGCAGACAATTTGAGCATCAGAGTAAGTCAGGGGATAAGGAACGAAGCACGAGTCAATCAATCCAAGGGGGTGAGGCGGCGGGCGCCTGTAATCCCAGCCAGCTGGGCGGGGGTGCCCAGCCTCAGCAGGTTAGTGGCTTAGCAATGTTCTGTCACGAAATTAAAAATTAACAAGAGGGCTGGGGATGTAGCTGGGTGGGAAGGGCCTGAGTTCAATCCCCAGTACCTCCAAAAACATTGTTTTTAGAAAGAACGAACGGATACACGCTGTTATAAATACGCCAATGAAAACATAAATCGAAACCAGAACTCTTCCTCGATTGCCAAATGCTGTGGAATTATAGGAGAAAGGACGAGAAGAGACAATCAGCGCTGGATAGTAACACCAGTAGGTTAAAGCTTTACAGCAAGCAGGATGTTCAGGTGGTTTCAGCTGTCTCTCTCCCCTAGTTTATAATTATAAGGGGAAAACCGTGATTTTGCAAAGGACAACACTGCTTGCCCAGTGATCCTGGGGGCAGCACGTGAGACAGAAGAGGTGAGCAGCACCACCCGGGTGATTGGGAGTGACCCGAGATGTGCCTGGGTCTCACTGGGTTCACCATGCAGCGGAGGTTCAGGCCTCCGGGCAGAGGGCGTGCCATGTAGCCCGTGGGCAGAGGAAGGAGGGATGTACAGACGGTGTGTTCAGGGAAATACGCGTAGTTTGTTATGAAAGAGTGGCTAGATGTGAGCACAAGGGCGTAAGATAGGATGCACCCGTGTTGTAATGATGTTTCTCTGTATTCTGAGTGAGATGATTTTGGACAATCCTCAGGTAGTCTTGCTCTTCAGAAAGAGCCTGCGGCTGGGAGGGTAGCTCTAGGGTGAGGGAGAGAGTTTGAAGGCATCGCAGTGCCGCGGGTGCTGGGCAGTGTGCTTAAGTGAGCCAGGTCCCCGCCGGGGCTCAGGGCTCCCACTCAGGAAAAGCAGGGAGCTCCCGCTAGCACATCTCCCAGTCTTCCTGTTAGGCTCTCTCACACCGTAGGTGCTCGTTCGGGGCCCAGGACCCAGATTTTCTGTATTACTAGCAAACAAAGTTAAATGTGTTTGGACTGTAGGACACTGTGGCAGGCCCTGCAGCTGGATTTGACTTATTTTCAAAGCAGGCAGAGGCAGGAGTTTGGTAACATTTGGAAGAATTCTAACAATCCACAGTCACGGGGAGCTTCGAGCGCTGAAGGCAGCCAGAGAAACGAGGCTGTTTGTTGTTCCTTAGGATCCCTGGACCACATGGCTTCATTTATATCGCTGCACTGGGCTGAGGTTAAAAGTTGAGTTTCTCAAGACAGAACAGGTGATTCAGATGCTGGCACAGACCAGGGCGCAGCCAGACACCCTCACGCAGGCTGTTTCTGGTTCCTACAAGGAAGCAAGTTATTCATCTCCTTGAAAGTGTTTGTGCACATGTCCTTGTGTGCTTTCCTCGAATCCATTTTACTCAGCAAAGGGCCAGTGAGTGTGTGTGGTGTGTGAACTGTTTTGCCCACTGAGAAGGGGGAGAAAGAGAAAGGAAGCCCCAGACCACAGGAGCTTACAAACTCACAAAGACAGACGTTTTTCTCCACATTTGACCGCGAGGGAAAACAGCATTGGCCTTGGGGGGGAGGAAGGAAAGAGAAACCTTAGCTCGCCGAATTCCCTTACAGACACCAACAGCCCACCGCATTGCTAGACTTGGGTTGTCCTGGCAGAGGGCCTTGGGAGGAAAGAGGAACTGAGCATTCGAGCTGAGTTTTCAGCTAAACGGTTATAGTAGGAGATTCAGATTGACATGAGGATCAGAACTGCGGGCAGGGAAAGGTTCCGGTCCCCTGCGTCCCCTTTGCGAGGGGAAGAAGAAGGAGCTTCTAGAATGATGGGGTGGTGGGGTGTTGAGGCTGTATTATTCTGGTACCTGTGAGACTCATCAACTCTCTGGAATAGGCTGTGTATGCAGGAAGGGGGCAGATTCCAGGAAAATAAGATTAACGGTGACTAAAATAGCCCGAACTCTAGGCCAGGTGCTGGTAAAGTGAGTTACAGATATTAACATAATGCTTTTAATAAGCATGTAAAAAGCCTTAGTATGTCTTAAAACTTGAGACACAGTTTAAGTAACTCACCACAGTCATATCTGTTTTCTCTTTCTTTTTGTCAAAAGGTCTCAGATGTGAAATACCTAAAACACGGTGAAGAAGGCAAGAGTAACTCCTGACACATTGGCCATTCTGTCACAGGCGGTTCTGCCTTCAGCTCGGGACTCGGGAAGCCACCTTCTGTGCCCCTTCTGTGCCCCCTCCCCAAGGGTGCCCACTGTACAGTTTCTGTCGTTCACTATGGAAGTCCATGTTCCACCCTTACACCTGGGCAGGAGGGGTCCCCTCCCCAGGTCTCACACCTCAGGGGTTCTATGCTTTTGGAAAGACTCCTCATTCTTGTCCAAGTCTCCCTCTGGTCCTGGAGCTGACAGAGTGTTAGTAATTCCCGGGGGGGGCAGGATCCCAGGGCTGGTAGAGACCCCATGTCCCTTGTATGGGCACTCTCTGACCATCAGCATTTGCACAAGCCAACAGATGTCTGTTTGGAGGGACTACTGCACTTGTGCATGTGGGGTCATCTTGGAAGTTAGCGCTCCTGCTGCTCAGCTTGATATCTCCTTCATGAAACTGTACAAAATGAAGCTGCAAGAATCATATTAATAAACTGACTTGGAGTCATGTCCACTCATGGACCACACAGGATGAGTTCTGTGTTCTGGTCTGTTGCCAGTTCAGTATGCCAACCGCACACGGGCTTTGCCCATTCATGTTCTGATGTGGTGTTGTGGTGGGAGTGATGGCCAATGGCATCTACCCGGTGTGTCTTCATTATGGTTGATACACTGCATCAGCTTGAGAAGTTTAGAATCTTAACAAAACAACTCAGCAGGGGGCCAGTGTTCTCACTTTGCAAACATCCTGAACCCGTGTAGGGCAAGGGCGTGGAGATGGTGAGTGCCATACCTGCCTTGGTTGGAGGGTAACCTGCTTACAATGTAAGGGAGAAGAAGAGACTTGCTCCTTTTGCTCTCACTGCCTTTGCTGTCTTCTGCCACCTTGAACTGTTGCCCCTGTGCCCTCCACAAACTGTGAGCAAAATAAACTTTTCCTTCCCTAATTTTGGGTATCAGGTATTTTGTTCCATCAGTGAGGGAAAAGTAACTAAGACGGTCCCCCACTGCTAGAACACAGTGTGTTTATCCCACCCATCCACAGTTTGGCATCCCCTGCCATGTCTGGGATGGCCAAGCACATCTGAGGGCTTTCACAACTACAACAGGCCCTTCTGACTGATACCCTCTCACTTCCAATCCATGGTGGTGTCAGTCTAAGCCAGGACAATCAATAGGATGACACTGTTTTCTTGTACAAATGGGACAACTTGTTCTTGCTGTGTCCGTGGGCCCCTTACAGACAGGCACTGAAGCTGGTGTGAAAAAGTTGGAAAGAAAATCACATTCTAGGAAGTTTACCGACAAACAAGCTCAAGAGAAGATCTGATGTGAAGATGAAGTGTTGTTCAGTGTGCACACTATGAAACCCCCCAGGGCAAACGAAAATAACTGGGACATGGGTTCTCCTTCACCTTTGTCTCAGTCTCTGGGTGAGACCTGCACCATCAACAGAGTACAGTGATCACAACTGACAGTCACTGGACTCCATCATCCTCAGGAAATGCAACGAATAGTTCACCATCTTAAATAATGGTGTCACAGTGAAAAGCGAATGGTATTGGGAAACCAGTGCCAAAAGAGCCGTGATGCTTTCTTGAAAACGAGCCATGGCATTGTGATTGTCAGGTGCATCACCACCTTTTCTTATGGTCAGAAATAAGAAATTAGATGGATCCAAAACACTGCCGAAAAGCCTTCTTATGTGCTGAGTAGACAATGAACAAATTCGTATGTAGTTCTAGTCATTATTCTAAATCTTCAATTAACTGCTGCTCTACCGGACTCAATTTGTCCCATGAAATATTTATGTTTGCTCTGTTGTGTATCAGGTTATTTATACCCGGGAGGGCCCTATAATTTTTTCCCTGATGTCCCCTCACATGCAGAAGTAGCCCCAGTCTCACAGTTCTGTGCTGTTTTCATTGCTGTTGCGTTATTACCTCTCCTTTGTCCACTGCAACACTTGGTCTAGGTGAGTTCTACTTCCTCTCCTTCTACTCTCCCTGAAACACGTGACCCAGTTCTTCTGCACTTCATGGAGTTGCTCCTCTGCTCTCAGTCTTCCCTGACTCTCTCCCCTGCTCAGCACTTCGTTCATCTTCTCCAGCTTCACTGCAAACTGGTTCCTCCTCTCGGGATGCGAGAGGAGGAACCCATACATTAAGTCCACAATAAAACTGAACTGGCTGTTCCTCAGCAGATTTGCTCTTTTCTCGTCTCTTCCCATTTGCTTTTAGTATTCCTTCCCCATTCCTGTCTCTCCCATTTCTCTTCTTCAAAACTCTCCCCAGTCTTGAAAGCATCCTATGCCTCCATTTCTCCAAGCCTTAAGTCCAATGTCTTTTTCTTCCCATTTCTATTCTTCTTCAGCTGTATGTTTTTTGTAGTTTGTTATTTTTTTCCTCTTTCAAAGCTGCATGAAATTTCATGAAGACGAAGGGACTTGGCCAGCAGTAGGGTTCAAAATTGTCAAATAGTTACTTGTGTCGGCAGAAACACATTTTTACTACTGCCAACCTTTCACACTTTGATGATTAGTTTTATTAACAGGAACAACAGCCATGAAGGAAACTACAAAACTATGCTCTTAGTAGAAGCTGATAGCAGGAATAAGCTTGCAGTTTTCAACATGAAAAGTCCAAATGCTATGTTGAGTAAGAGCTAAGAACAAAACCAGTTTTGAAATCTAGAAGTCTTATTAAATGGCTTGCAGCCACAAAAATGTGTGGATATTTTTTCTTAATTTTTTTCCTTTAGAAAAGAATAGAGCAAGAGAAAAGCAAATTTCTGTTTACTGCCTTTGTTGTTTTAAAGGGCAGACTTTGCCAGGACTATCGCGGTCATGGGTCATGCAGACCTTGGCATCTGCAATCTCTAACAGGTTTCAGATTTCCAAAAATGACCTGAAAGTCACATGTCAGCAAACTGAGGAGGAAGAGGAAATGCTGATAGGAAACAAAGACTGTTCCCTGTGTGCTCCTGAGATTGTGTATAAAATATGCTGAGTGCCAATCGGAATGTCTGCAGTGCTCATTTTCTCTTTATGGCAATGATTAAGCTCCTAACATCTTTCAGAGGCTTGAGGAGGAAAACAAGCTGGAAAATCAGTGCAGCAAACACGCCATGGGCGTGGGTCTGGCTGGGATGCAGAGTCGGTGAGAGCACGGCGTTTGGGTAACACTATCCCAACACTGACAAACTTAGATTTTCTACGTTTCCAGTCTGAAATGCAGAGACACAAATGTGGCGGTAAAAGCACAGATATGACTAAAACCAGCAATTTAGAGAGGAACATTTAGATACCTCTGATTTAATCCCAGCCCGGTTCATGCTATCACAGAGGAGGAGAAGAAGCCTCCAAACCACAAGGTGCCCTGCTCATGCTCAGAAGCTACCTGGCCGCCGCACCGCAGTTAAAGCCTACGTTTATCCACGCTTCGTGCTCTGTCCGTTACTTCATATTGGCTTCCCTTTGAAATCTCTTCCCGTTGTGTTTAATAAGTACTACCATAGCCTGAACAGCTAGGAATGTGTCATGTTTCTAGAACAGTCATGGAGGAAGAGTTACAAAAATAGGTCGAAGTTTCTCTGACCCTTCAGCCCCGAAGGAACCCAGCTCAACATTGTGAGGAAACGCCCTTTTGCCAAAGACCAATCAGGTAGTTGCTTGCTGCGCTCTCTGGGGCTGCTGTGCCATGTGGGCATTGCATTTAGCCAGGCAGACTGTGGGTCTGACAAAAGAAACAGAAATTGAAACGCATTCTTGTGTTTTGCACGCTTTAAACTTGCACACGCACACACATGGACACCTAGATAGTCCAGGGTCCGCAAAGAAAAATGTATTTCCCTTATTTCTTTTTATTTGTGAAGGGTAAGAGCTGATATTTCTTGACACTGTAGTGGTTGTGGTGCAAACGGCGGTCATACTTAGCCAAACTACTTTAGGACGTGGGCTATACGGGTAAAAAGGTCAGGGAAATGCAGGTCAGACTGTGATCAATGAGATTTGAGTTTTCTAGGTAAACATATAAGCAGGATCCTAAAGAATAGTTTAGAAGGTAATTTACCATTGTCTGTATCTGTTGGAAACAGCTTTGGAATTTATCTGTAGCAGGAACACCTCCAGACCTACACGAGCACACCCCTTGTAAGAATTAAAAACTATTGTTAAAAACAGGTTATTTATGCAGTTGAGGATAGGCTGCGAATTTCTCAGAAATGATCCCTAAGACGCTTTGGTTTCTGATGTGAAGCTGAACTGCAAATATATAAAACAGGGATCTCCAAGGGGCTTCTGTCTCTTAACGTGCCCCGGAGTCTGGCATCAGACCCACACTGCTGCGCGCTGACCTTTAGGAGGAGACAGGCCTTCGCCATGTGGACAGATCGGATTGTTCCAAAGAGACCGCCCCTGCGCCTTAGCGTCCCTCTGTCTTCTGAACTCAGGGCCGCGCGCTCTCCTTTGTCTTCCGCCCTCTTCCGAAGTGGGAGCACATAGCCAGAGCCGCGGTCCCTGTGATCCGTGTAACGCAGCCTCGGGAGAGAGCGGCTTCCATGCGATGCATTTCAAAACTGGGTTAGAAATGTGACCTAGTGCTAGGAGAGTCTGTCACTCCCAAAGCGCAGGGAGCTGTGAGAGTATAGTGCTGGTGGCAGTGGCAGGCTGCCATCTGCGCAGAACTGCACCATCAGCTTCTAGAGTAAGTCTCCCCAGAGTGTTTAAGAACCAGTAAGCTGCACTAGGGGGCAGGCGAACCTAGACTGTTTCTTTTTTTCTTTTCCCCCCTTCCAATGAGAATCCAATCATTGCATTGGACACGAAGCAGTATAGAAATAGAATCCTACACATGAATAAAATTGTGACAATATTTCATTGTCACTGAGAGAGACTGTCCCAGATGTGATGTCCTTATTTAACTTTTTCCTCCGGGCATGGAATTGAAATAAATTTTCAGGAAAACAAAAACAATAAAAGCCTGTGGACATAATGAATAGCATGTGATTATTATGGCTATAATACTGAAAACTGAGCATCTCTATAAGACTCATAGTGACAGGGGACATAAGAGACCTTTCCTAGGGGGACAGTGAGGGAACAGCATCCATAATGCCAATAGGCTCCCACTGCAGTGCTCTGCAATTTCTCACTCTCTAAACTGTGCGATCTCCTTCCCTCTAGGTGCGAGGCGAAGTCCAGGGATCAAGCAGTCAAGCCACGTGTAAGTGGCTCAGCCCAGAACCGAGCTCTGCGCTTCTCTGAGTGCTGGGATTGTCCTACATATGATGCCTCACAATTCTCAGCGCTGTCAGTGACTTTAGCATGTGGGAGACAGTGGCATCGAATTTTCAAGCTGACCAGGGACACACACAGCATCAGGAAGGGGATTAATCACCGTGACTGCACATGAATCATCCTTTTAAACGAGCTAACAGGTATAGGGAATATTTTTTTTCTTAGCACACCAGTCAAGAGTTTCCGGAGAAACAGAGCTAATAGGATCTCTGTAAAAAGATGCCCAAGAAGGAACTGGATTGCGTGGCTGTCTCAGGTTATTGTTGTAGGTCTGAGGACCAGGAGAGTTGGTGGTGGAAGCACCTGTCGGAGTCAGAGGCCGAGGCCTTAGCTCAGAGAATCCAAGAGTGGCTGGGGAGGTTGCTCGAACACTCTGCCTTACTCAGTGAACATTCTGCCTTACTCAGCATTTGTTTTTCCCGGCATTCAAACTTTTACCATGTGCAGTGAAGGCCCTGAGTTTTACTCGGTCTATAGATTCGGATGCTAATTTCATCCAGAAACGCACTCACAGACCCACTAAAATAATGTGCAAGCAGAAACTGGGCACCTGGCGGCCCAGTTAAATGGACATAAAATGAAGCCTCCAGGCTAATCTCTGTGGTTACCTCCTGCTTAGAGAATGCACAGCTCTTTCCTGAGCAGCTCGCTTGCTGCCCTCACTGCAGACCTTGTGGGAAGGGTCTGCTGTAATTAACGACATCGCAAGGGGTTACTGGGAGCCTTGGGGTTACAAAGACACAGGGTGACCTTCTTGCCTGGAATAAATAGGAAACATCGATGGAATCTGTCACTCGAGCAAGGTGCCATTTATATCTCGACTACATTTCACGTGTATTTCAAAGTCTAGGCAACAGGCCATACTGAGTTCCCTAAGGCGCCTACTCTGGCTCACAAATAAACATTCCCTAGACTGGACCGGCGCTGCGCGGAAGCGCACCCGTGGACCTTCAGGTGGCTTTGGTAACATTCCTGAAAGGCAGCTTGAACTGCCAGGTTAAGGCCAGCAAGAAGTGAATGGAGACGCTTGCGGCTCGCTTAGCGCAGAGCTGAGAGGACCCCAGCCCGGACTTCCTCCCACCAGGAACTCGGGGTTCGCACAGATTCCCTTCGGCATGTCACTCTTCCGGATGGCATTTCCTCTCTCCACGGGAAATACTCTTCATGCGACACGTGGAGTTTACCTGATGTGTCACATGAACCACACATGTAGTGTGCCTCAGCCGCGAAAGCAGAGCCCCCTAGTGACGGCTGTGAGGGGGACCCCAGGGAGCAGGCTGGCTGTCACCCCTCCTGCCCTTCGGCCCTGAGGACTCCTCAGCAGGGAAGCATGCAGCAGCGACTCACCGCAGCTTCTCTTTCTGCTCCTTTCCGTGCTTTAGTGTATGTGTTGCCCGAGCGAGCATGGCTCCTTTCTCTTGGTCTGCCTCTCATCTTTTTCTGTCCCTTTCTTCATTTTTCTTCTCTCCTCTCCCATTTTTCTCTCTTTTCTTCCTTCCATCCTCTTGTCTTTCTTTTTGAAGTCATGGGGACCAAACCCCGAGCCTTCACCATGAGCCACATTTCTAGGTTTTTCTACTTTTGAGTGAAATCTCACCAAGCAGCTTCGTTACCAGGCTGAGTGCAGTCTTGGGAATCCTCCTGCCTCAGTCCCCCAGAGTGCTGAGTGAGGGTGTGCACTACGACACCCACTTTATATAACTTTTCTTAAAATTTTGTTTTATTATTATTATTTTGAGAAAGGTTTTTGCCATGTAGACCAGGCTATCCTTGCACTCACGATCCTCCTGCCTCAGTCTCCTGAGCTGGGATCACAACGCACAACACCGCACCCAGCTACAGTAACCTTCCCTCTCCCCTTCGGCAAATGTGCAGTGGCGGTCACATCTACTGAGAGATAAGACGTAAGCTTGGCATGTAGAGCAAAACACACAGCTGCAGTCATCCTCGAAAGCCTTCAGTTGCCCTAGCCCTGCAGTGTACAGGCGCTTAGGAACCCTGCTTAGTTAGCAATTTGTGTATATCAATGTACAGTATTCAGCATATAATAAAAACAAATAGGTAGAATTTTAAAAACAGAGCTTTACCCTAACACGAACACATTTCATACCCCGAGAATCATACTCAGCTTGCAGGATGCTTGAGGAAGGTGTGGATCTCAGAGAACGAAGGATCTCACGTCTCACTGCTGCCGCTCACGCAGCAGCCTCGGCTCGAGGGGCGGAATGCGGATCTGACTTACAAGACCATTCTTCTCTTCTGATCCTTAATTTTGAATAATTTGAGAAAATAGAAATTTGCAAGAATAGCTAACATCTTAATCATATTTGCTTTATATTTTCCTCTCTCGTCATGTATTTTGCAGTCTATTTTTAAACATTATCTTTTCCTCACCTTGTGTATTACTAAATTCACATTTTTTAGGTGCACAAATGATGCAGCCTAATTCTATGTCTCAGAGAAATGCTGAGAGTGATCTAATCAGTGTAGGAGAAGCTGATATGGTGGGGAAATGGGCACGAAGGGAAATAAGGGTGCCCCAAACGCACGCGAGGAAGTAAGGCAAATCCTTGCAACTGTAAAGAAGAGACGACAGGCCCCGGGCTGCTGGTGAGGACACTTTGGGCTTGAATTATGAAAATCATCGCTAACGCAGAATGAAGTCTGCCTCTTTGTAATTTGCATTCCTAATGTGCTATTACACTCTCCTGGCTCTTTTTAAAAAAAAAAAACATACAGATGCAGGTGACATGTATGATCTCATGCATAATTCAGAGATCTGCTGTGAGTTCTTGCCTCCGGGTTCTATTGTTCCTTGGCCAACAAGGATGGCTTTCAGGGTAGCCGGAGCTGGAAGAACTGTCGCCATCCAACAGTAGTGTTATTACCATTATTGCAAGTGATTATTGTGATTACGTGTGATTATTCCTACCAGCAATTATGAAGATCCTGCATTATCTGGTCTCCCCACATCAAGACACAGCACATATTTCAAAATGCAGCACTTTGCATTTTAATATCTGTTTGCCAGTGAGGCTGGTTAGCAAGTTGCCATCTGACAGAGAACTTTATTATCTCTGTGCTTCCCTACAGCTTACACCATGCAAGTTACACTTTCAAAAAATCTGTTCCAGATCTTAAGAAATGCCCCAAAACCTGTGAGCACCTAGTAAGGAATACCCAAGGAAGAGAGACCCCAATAAGTTATCTTGGTTGATTAAAATTTCCAGTAGAGGTAACTCTGTCAGCTTTGGGTTTTGGTGACAGGCTTCTAGTACGGTTCCCAAACCTGAGGACCTCTAGACTACTTTGTTTGCTGAACATATTGGTTTATTTAAATTAATGCACCTCACTCACCCCCTGCTCCCATTATTAACTTATTTTTTGTAAAATGAATAGTCAGTGATTGTTGCATAGCTCACAGAGCAGGTAGCCTTTCGAACGCCAAGGGAATGCTGGGATGTATCGGCTGCTGGCACCTCTCTGCTGTATACTGTGGACTTTGGGAATATGAGTAGTGCAATTCCCACACATGCTGGTGAACAGAGAAAGACGCTTTCAGTGGGAGCCGGAGGCCCGGCACGGTGTGGAAGAAGTCAGGTGTCCCGAGAGCACAGACAGGGCTGCGAGTCTGCCGTGAACTATTTCCATGAGGTCGAGCAGCACCTGCAGGAAAGAGCCACCACTGATGTAGTCTTCGCTGGAGCAAGTCTTTAACAAGGTCACGGCAGTGGGCTGCATCATGGTTGCAGGGAAGGATATTGTTACCGGCGTGTTATCTAGGGGGAGGCAGAAGCTCTATGGTCTGAAGAGTCACCTGCCCAGTTTGCAGAGCTGGGTGCACAGAAGAGGGTGGCTTCTGTGACGGTGAGGGTCAGGGCTTTGCCTGAGCAGCCTGGGGTTGCTGTCCTCTGTATGGCTCCATCACTTACCCTGTGCATCCTGAGGTGAGCTTTGCCTAGCTTGATTTTCTTCTTTTTAGAAACTGGGATGCAATAATAACAACTCTTGCTAGAGTTTGCTGTGAGCTGTAACTAAGATGCTGCACGTAGCTGCGCACTCCAGTGCCTGACTCTATTTAAAATTAATTGTTTGATGATACTATTTGATAGCGAATTGTTTTTTTTAACTCCCAAAGCCTCCACTGGCTTTGTTTTGTCATTTGAAGACTCTCCTGTCTCCCCATATCAAAGATTCTGGTGGGGCTGGTTAATAATGGAAGGACAGCCTCTTGCAAATGGGTAGATGCACACATCCTCACAATTCTCTTATAGTTGGTTTTTGTTTGTTTGTTTTGTTTTGTCTTTCTTTGAGACAGGGTCTCCTGATGCAGTTCAGGCTGGCCTTGAGCTCATTTTGGAACCCAGGATGGTGTTGAACTCCCAAGGATCTTCCTGCCTCAGCCTCCAGAGTGTTGTGATCACAGGCATATGCCACTATACCTGGCCCTTCTAGTTTTTTTGTGTGTCTTCTGTCTCCAGATACAGTGAAAGCCCAGGAACATCTAGAGTCATTTTCTTATTTTTTCTGGACTCTGTTTCTAATTTATATTTCTGGAAACATAAACCAACCAATACACCATCATGCAGTGCCAGTTACAATCATTTATTAGCAACATTTCCCCCTAAATAGAAAGTGTCTTTATTTTGTGTTTACTATTTTTGATGGAGAGCTGTGTAACTCACTTTGTTTTATACAGAATAAGGGTAGTATTGAGACCCAAGAATGCTATGAGAGTCCAGCAATCATGCTTTTATGATATTATAAATCTCCCTCTTCCATATGTCTTGAATATTGTTTCTAGAAAAAGAAATCATTTTATAGAGGCTTATTACCATTTTTAATACCCACAGGTGTTCCATTCTTAAACTCCTTCTCTGCCCACATTAATTGCTACGCTTATCCAGCACTGAAATAAATGCATATTAATTTTTAGTGTTGTTTATTTTATTTCTGCAGGTGTGTATTAATTTTGGAACCCAGTTAAGCCTGTCTAGACCTTAAATGCCACCAGATCTCTTCAACGCACATTTATTTTTTTATTGTTTTTGTTACATTCTTTATTATCAGAATTAATGAATGTCGTTTTTATAAAGCTTATTTCGTACTCTGAAGACTGGATTTGAACATGCCGTTCCACTCTGCTGAGTAAATGGAGATTTAATTACAGATATTTAATTGCTTATTATGTACTTAATGGACTGGAACTGAATGAGCCTGTCTTATTTTCCATTTTTAAATCCACTGCGCAGACTCATCTCGGGTTGGTGCCACTCTGCACAGCTCCCACCCCCAGCCATGGATCATCCCTGCTTGGTGTCTGGTGTAAAAGATACGCATGCTCGCCATGACACAGGCAGTCTCTAGCTTTCCAGTAGTACATGCAGGAGTATTTGAGAATAGAAAATGAGGTTAACCTTAGGAGGAATGAATTCATGAGCTAGAGAAGATAATCTTCATTCCACAGACAGCATACTTGGAGTTTTAAAATCAGAAAGTGCACTCAAAGATTCATATGATATGTGGAATAAAATGAAATTCTAATGCATGGCTACATTTAGTCTTATAAAAAGTCAAATACAAACTAGGAGATGATTTACAAGCACTTTAGAGGTACTCGAACACATAGTAATGAATCCTAAAGTGACTGAATACAATTCAGCTACGTTATTTTTGATGAAGTAGTATAGAAAAACCATATTTAATATAATTTATGGGGTGGAATTTTAGCAAAAAAATTTTGGCATTAGAAACATGTCTATTGTGTAGTATAAAATTTAAAACATTTATATTGTCTTACAGATTGATCAAGGTTTTTTTTCTAGTACTAGGGATTAAATTCAACTACATTCCCAAGGCTTTTGTACTCTCAGACTGGATCTTGTTAAGTTGCAGTCTTTCAATGACCCAGACTTTGCCTAAAGTTTCTCCTGCCTCTGCCTCCTACAGTGCTAGTGTTACTGGCATGAACCACCACACCATCTGATCAGTGTTTTAATTTGAAAGACTCTGTAGTTAAAGTTTTGCTTCAAGTGAAAATAAGTATCCGTATATCTGACTTAGAATTTAGGTTCCTGCTTCGGGACCTAGTCCAGTAGCTCTTGGATCAAAGCCCTGCATCATGGCGTTGGTTTTCCTCCACGGTGGCCACTTAACCCTGCTCTGCGTGCGCTGTGGGCCAGGGCTGAGGCAGCAAGGGCAGCGCCTGACTTCCTGTTTCATCACCCACCATCCTCTGCGCACCAGCTGGCTTCCCCCCAGGGTGTGGGAACGCGCTGGAGGCCTCGCGCCCTTTCCTTCCCACTCATGCCCCTCCTGGGTACCCGGCAGCCCCACCACCCACTTGTGGTGCTCTTACTTCCAGCCTGCCTTTTCCTGCCCTGCTGCTTGTCTTTTGTCAGGAGTGTTTCACTGTCCCCCCCTCCCCGGGGTCTGGCTGATAAGACTCTTGTGAACATTCTCAGAGCTTTAGCAACCTTCCAGCCCACACCTCACAGGCATCAGTTCTGCCTCCCCAGGTTACCTTGTGCAAATATTTCCATAGAATATATTGCACTGCACGAGCCTTTCCATTTATTAAATCACAATATTTTGGTTTTGGTTAGTGGTCAAGATTCAATTTTAAATTATCCGAAGATCAGCCATTGAATAGAAACGATCTTCATTTTACAACTTTATTTGCATTTAAAAAATTTTTAGTTTGCCTCATTGAAGAAAACTTTATAATTTTTCTGCAAAAATTAGAAGAAACTTCAGTACTCATGGAACAGTGTTATAGTGATATCTGATGGGACATCTTAAGTATTGACCCTTAGCTGTGTTTCATATCGTACCTTTCATGATTACTGTTTCTTTTCTTCCTCCCTTGCTAGGAAGGGGATGAAACACATACCAACAGTATTCACAAAATTTAGCCCATTCATTTTTTTTTTTGACCTTCAGAAATTCAGATACACACGATAAACTTTTAAAAATAGTTCTCTATTGCCTGTGGTCTGCTGGGCACAATCCCAATGTCAGTTAATGGTCTTTACAGATCCGGTTTGGGAAAAGAAATTGCAGAAGCGAGGATATGAAAGGAGGCTTTCTGAGCGTGGTGGATGGGGGCAGGGCCGAAGTGCAAGTTGGTGACATCATGGTGACTAAGGGTAAAGAAATAAACACGTTCTTTCCTGTGCTACCTGGAAAGACAGACGGAAGGCTGTTTGAATAAGCTGTTTGAATACAAGAAAAAGGATACACTTAATTGTCACAAATGATTTCACAGAGCAGGGTGACTGGTAAGAATCGCCCTGACATTTAGGGTGAGGTCAGGCATCAGCAAATGCAAGCAGAGCACAGAGGCTGGCAGCGCTTTTTATTAAACCAAACCAGACTAAAATGCATATGCTTCACTTCCTGTGAATGATACATTTATGAAGAATTCTTCAGCTGACTGCTGGGGGGAAGGGAACCTCGATATCACTCATTATCTTGGAGATTATTTCGAAGGATTAATTTTGTTGTTTTGTTGGTTTCTTGGATGTGTCAGCAGAGGAAAGATATCACTGGTCTTTCTTAGTGGCTATGTCATGGTGGATGCAGCGTAACAGAACGATTTTCACCTCATATTTCTTCGGCTCAGATGCAGTTTTAGCTGACTGCTCTTGGTACCCTGATAGCCCAAGGTTAACACATCAAAAGTCACAGCTATGGGAATGGAGCCTGTAGTTTCTGAATAAGATGGGGGCTCTAGTAGTTGTTTGCCCCCAAAGCTTTATTTTAGAGATGAGACTTATAAAAGTTACTGGCAAGAAGAAGAATACCAACAATAGCTAATGCTTACGGGCATCGTGCTAAGAGAATAACGTGGATCACAGAGCTACCTCAGTTCAGGAACTTAACTCATTCCATGATTTTGAGGGTGATGACTGTGATCATGTGTGGAGTTCCCCAAGGAAAGCAAACCTTTGCTGAATGCATCTGTCAGGGAACTGAATTGTTCACAAACAGAAATATTTGTGAACCGAGGCTTTCCTGTATTTTATTTAATCTTCATAATAATTCTGTGAGGTAGAGACTTTAATTCCCACTCTTTAATGAGGGCACTGAGGCACACAGATAGAGACTAAGTGAAAAAGTGAGATGTGACTTCAATTGTCTGGCTGTACAGGCGAAAGCTTAACCTATGGTACCACGCTGCCTTTGCATTTTTAAAATCAAATTACTTGCAGAGTATCACATGGCAATTTAGCAGAACTGTAAGCTAGATTCCAGCTCTCATTTTCCTGCAGTTAATGAATTTCACTGACCATGGTAAAGCCAGTGGTTTTAATGAGCACACACATACACACACACACACACACACACACACACACAATCAGTAGTCCTTACCTCTGTGGCTGGCTCTTGTCTCATTGCTAATGGCTCTGTCTTGGTTCCTTTTTTTCTCATTGCTGAGAAAAAATATGCAATCTCCAAAATGAGGGAGGAAAGAGTTTATTTAGCTCACAGTTTGCAGAGGTTCTAGTGTGTACTTGGTTGGCTCAAAGGCAGAGTGGCACATAGCAGAGGGCAACAGTTCATGGCAGCACAAGACAGCACAAGCTGTGAAAAGGGGAGGCACGTGGAGCGAAGACTCTTTCTGTGCCTTATGCTGTATGTAGGCCACACCCACTTGGGTGCAGCACTCACACCCATAATCCCAGCATGGGACCATGAGTCATTCAGAGACTCTAGAAGCCCCCATGACTGCGTGAGGCTTTGGGAGACATCCAGACTCAAACCACAGCTGTTTCTTAAGGATTTGTCAGGAAGTTTAATTCATCCACCCTCGAGAACTTTGTACAACTTTACCTAGGTAACTGCTGGCAAAGTAGGAGCATCTTTGTCCTTCCCAACCCCAATCCTCACAAGTGAGTCTTCTCTCTGTCTCTTTCCCTTTAAGCACAAGACTGTTTCTCTTCTGTACCTTTCCCTGCTAACCAATTATCCTCCTCCAGTCCAAGCACAAATTCCACAGTCTTGTAAGTCTCTCTAGCAGCTGATTTGATTCTCCTTCCTTACAAATGTATCACGTAGAGAGATGCAGGGACATATTCACAGATTAATTAACCATAGAAGGCAACTGCCTGGGCCAAGTCGGTTTTGTCTGACACACAAAAAGGCTCAAATCCAACTGCACACCCCGTGTTCCCCTCCGAGTCAGCGCCTAGCACATTTGGTGCCTGCTGCCGCTCACAAGCCAGACTGAAGCATGCAGACTCTGAGCAGAAGACAGGCTGCCAAGGTCTCAGTCTGGGGATTTCAGTTTTGAGGATGGACGTCTGAAACAGCACTGTTCTCTCTTTTGTTCCAGTACCCAAAACCTTGGCATTGGGGTGCTTCCTAATGCTGCCACCCCTGCCTTTTTTACCCAAAGCCTTGTAAGCATTTCTGCATGGCTAAGGGCTGTGTCCTGATGGGAGATGAGGTTCCCAGAAGATAATCATACTTAACTTCATTATCCTTCCTGCATCAGAGCTGCGTCCTTAAGACCATGACAAACTTAAGGGACATGAGGCACTAGGCTGACACTGAGCAAGGATGTCCACTCAGCTGGTCCCGTTCAGCCCCTGTTTCCCCACGCTCCTAGCCAAGGACTCTTCAACATTGGCATCAACAGAAGGCAAAGAGGAACCCGGGGCCCTGGTGCAAACAAGAGCGTGGGTGGCAATGTTAATTGCAGTTTTTATCAGGATAAAGATATCCAGATGTGAGGGAGCGAAGGGTTCTCTCCTGTGCCCTGGAACAGATGACTAAGCTAAGCGAAATATCTCTTCTGTGACGGGAGAGAAGGGATACACCTGTGCTAGTGTCTGTCTACTCTCACGTTCCTTAAATAAAATTAAACCACCAAACAAATCATGCTTGCTACAGAATCCATGCAGCACTATACTCAAGAGCTTTTCATGTAAGTTTTTTAATAAGGAAAGAACAAGAATATATTTATAGAATAATTACAGATGCAGTAAGCCTTGCGAGAGGGCTACACAATGCTTCCCTTGCCAAGCCTGTCATGTAACTGTGCCGAGCCCCCTCTGTGTATTATCTGCAGAGCATGCATGCTCTTACATGTGAGAGCAAAGTGTGGTCTGTGTGTCATAGCTGCATAGCTTCATATCTAATCAAATTAATGACCCAATCAGAGAATTTTGGAGTTGGCTCTCAGTGATTGAGAGCATGTAGTTCATTTTATATAAGAAAAATAAAATGAAAAAGATAACAAGGAGGTTCAGAAACAAATATGTATATGTAATGTGTCTGTGTGAGTGAGAGCTAAATTGAAATTAGCAGATTTTTCTTGTTTCTAAATCATGCCACAAGATCAACACCCTGTCATACCCATGTTTATCTGCTGACGAGTTGATAGTTTTTAATCATGATGAAACAATTATCTTCAGCAAGAGAGGTAAAAGAAGACTAAAAGAAAAATTGTCTACAATAAATGCAGAAACTGTAGCTTGGCATATGAAGGAACAAATTTTTTTTATTGCTACTAGTCACATAGTGCAATTTTTAGTAGGGTTCTCATCCCAGATGACAAAATTCACTACCATACTCAAAATAATGGAAAGTATGGGCTGTGGATTAAAAAAACTACAGTGAGAGATGAAGTTTGGGCCAAGAATACAGAAAAGAGGTTCAAGTATCTTATAAAATATCGGAACAAACTGAACTCTTTCAAAATTTGGAACATTTTTTTCCCTTTTGGCAATGTGTAACTTCCTGCTCACAAGACTTATGACTTTGGATTAATTTTTGAACATCAAACAGACTTTTTTGGGGGGCCTCATTTTGATGAGTTTTGATGGGTAATCAGAAATACATGGATTAACTCTGCTTTCAAATAAACATGGGTTTAGCAATTAAAGAGAAGAACGCTTGGCACAGTGAATCCTGAGTCCTGCCAAGCTCCAAACGTGGAATTAGTCAGTTCAGGGCACTGCATGCGAACATGTGGCTGAACCATATCCCCTCTCTCAGGATGATCTTAATAAGCTTCAGGTCGCCCTGCTTTGCTCAGCCCCTCCTGGGGTCTGGAAGCACTATGAGCTAGCTGTCTCCCCCAACTCTCTTTGCTTCTGGGAAGCCATTCATTACTTTCATGTCTTGGCGTGCCTAGGGGAGCTGATGTTCTAGGTCCTCCCTGGGGTGGTCCCTGTGGACTCACAAAAACCAAAATTTACCTTCCTGGAAGCCCCTCTCTGGTTGAGCTCTTGGGAAGAGCAAAGCATATTAGTTTTGCATGTGTATTCCGACTTCTTAATTTATACAAGCAGAAGCCTAGTGAAGAAGAAGATTCCAGAGAGCTAGTTACTGACAGAGTGCCATGTTGAGACATGGTAGGCAACACATCGGGAATTGTGCATTTCCTAACAGCTGATGCTGAGCTATGTGCAAAAGTCACTTTGTGCCTTTGGAGGGGCCAACAGAGACAGCCTTAGTTTACCATTCATCATCTCTTTTCTAACTTATAATCCAACTCTCCCACATCCTTTTATTGGGGATGACAAGCATCATGATAATGCCTCTAATCTTCAGACTCAAGCACTGATTGGCTAGGGGGACTGTTAGTTACCTTCCACACAGCTGGGACGAAGTATTTGACACCTACAATTTAAAGAGAGAAGTTAAGTTTTAACTTATAGTTGGGCTGGTTCTAAGGCATCAGGTCAAGGTGAGAAGGACTGATACAGGAAAATTGTTCACCTCATGATGGTCAGGAAACAGAGTGAAGGGAGGAATCAGGAGGGGAGACAGATACTTTCTCATCATGCCCCAGTTACCCCCCTCTTCCAAACATACTCTACTTTCTTGGATCAAGTCATCCATAATGGCCCCAAATCCAGTTTCCTTAGAAGCACATGAGGCTTTAGGGTCATTTCAGATCTAATCCATAACAGTCTGCCTCTAGTCCACAAAAACACTTGTGCATGACTTTATGCAAAAATGCATTACTCCATTTCTAAGAGTCCATAAAGTTTTAACAGTTTCAGCAATGCTGAAAAGTCCAAGTCCAAACCTCCTTTAACACTTGAAACTCTTAGCTGTGAGTCTCTGTAAAAATCTAAAAGAAAGTTAAACCCTGCTGATGTACAAAGATGAAAAATAAACATTCTCATCCCAGGAGGGAGGAACCAGGGGAAAGAAAGGAATGAGGTCAAAACAAGAAGGAAATGCAGCAATGCAAACATTAAATCCTGTACCTCCCTGTCCTGCACCAGGGGCAAGTTGTGCCCAGATTTGATCTTCACAAGACTTGAGCAGCTCCTCTTCTCCAGCATTGCTCCAGCCATAGCCCTCATGACTTCTCTCTCCAGGGAATTTTACTCATTGTTTGAGGCTTCCGTTAGAGGATTTTCCATGTTTGGCTTCTGAAAATTCTGGAGTTTTTCACTGTACATTTCACTTCACTCTCACAGCTTTACACATGACACTCTCTGGGACAAACTGCTTGGCCTCCTAGGTCTCTTTCTTAAATGTGGATGGACACCTTCTTGACCCCTCAACTCTTACATTCTATGTACTATAAACATGCACCATGTAGCAGGAGCCAGACCCCTTTGAATCACAGCTACAGAGATCTCTGAGAGTCCGGATAGCTTGACAATGTGAAATGAGTCCTAGGAAACCAACTGCTTAGGTGTCTTTCCTTCAGCATTGTGCACTGAGGCTCTCTTCTCCTTGAGCCTGCAATTGGTGGGTTTTGAGAACTCTTTACTTACCCTCTAGGCATCTTTTCTCTTGTCTTAAAGTACTTATTTGTTTGTTTGTTTGTTTTAATGTTAATCTTTTCAGAAAACTAGTTCTCTTCTCCAGCTTTGCTGGACCTTGGTTTCTGGAGCAACTTCAAGAATTTAAATGGGCTTTTTGTTTCTGTTGCTAAGTGCAAATCTCACTAAAAGCAATGAGCTTACTATGCCACAGCCTGAACATTGTATGGCCTTGAAATTTCCTTCATTACATCAACACTTAATCTCAGTCTCCTATAAAGTCTCAGAACATGACAAAATATTGTTAAATTTGCTGCCGACAGACAACATGCATGGTCGGGATTCCAACTACCAGTAGAATTGTTCCCCAACTGAAACCTCCCGAGCCTGGTCTTTACCACCTACCATTTAATGAGCATTTTGGTCTTCTAAGCCCTGACCAGACTCTCCCAAGACGATCAGACTTCAGCATTCCAGGGCCTCTCTAGCTGGCAACTCCAAGCCTGTCCGAACCCCTCCTGTGAGCCAGTTCCAAAGGTTTCTGAACCACACAGCCAGGTAGTCATGGCACTGTTCCCACTCTTGGTGCTGATATATGTCTTAGTTACGTTCCTTATTGCTGTGACAAAAATACTCAACAACTGTAACTTAAAAAAGGAAAAATTTATTCTGGTTCATGTTTTTAATCCACAGTTGACCAGCTTCAAGAGAGGAAGGCATGGTAAAAGGGTCTGGGCAGAGGAAAGCCAATCCGCTAAGGGTCAGGAAGCTGACAGTGAAGGGAAGAACCAGGGAGAGAGACACACCCCTCTAGGCCACATCTCCAGTGACCTTCCACTTCCCACCAGACCCCACCTCCTAACAGCAAGTCAGCTATAAAACACCCACAATCCAATCACCTTCCAAACACCTAAGGGGTGGACAAGTGTGGATTCTCTCCCTGATCTCTGTACTCTTCTTTCTTCATTTCAAGTTCAAGTTTTTAGACCTCAGACTCAGAAAGTTGGGTAAACCATACTACCAAATTCGCAAGACATTATCATTCTTTGTTTTTAATTATTTTTTTCTGTTTTCTGTTACTTCTCTACCTTCCTTCTTTCTTTTACCCTTGCTTTCTTCCTTTTTTCTGCTTTCTTCTCTGTACTTTTCTATCCTTTTGCCTCGTTTTCTCTCTTCTTTTCCCTTGTTTTCATAATCAACTACTTACTCATGTTCTTGAATGTGTCCATATCAATAAAAACATAGCATTTTATGTGGGAATGAGATAAAATTTCTTACAAGTGAGGTTAACATTCTTTATAATAACTTTATTTTATGAAAAATTTTATGACAAAATAATAAAATAACAGGTGTTAAAATACTGTATATTATCTTCCAAGTAGTCTGAACATTATTTTTTAAATACAGCTTGAAATTTTAAGATGAAATTTAAATTTTAAGATACTCTATGAAAATCTAGTCCTGAGCTTGCAGCTGGTGCATGCCGTTTCCAGCTTTCTTACATCCTTTCTGCTAGGATAAGCCTAATTTTCACCAGCATACTGTGTATGCTCGCTTATGCACCAGTCCAAAAGAAAACCTATTTTACACTCTTCTCTTAAAAGGTACTAAGCTATTTGATTAGTATGGAGAGAGCCTATCAATCCCTAAATATTCAAATTGATGAGTGCATGTAAGAATAAGCAGCTAGAAAGAGCTCATTCTCCTTTTGCAAATTGTGGTAATTTAGGCAAATTATGTAATCTCTCTCAGGCCCTAGTGTCTTCATTTGTCAGCTGAAAGTAAAGAAAAATCTATTGAACAGAGTTACTGAGAGAAGAAAAAGGATAATTGAGGTGAAAAATCTGACATAATTTCTGATGTTTGTTAGGCATTGAGTGAGATTATAAATTTCATAGAGAAAATAGTATGTGAGGATAATGAGGGTACAAATGCATTAAATTGTATTAATCTGGGTTCTCTAAAGGGACATGATGAATATAAAGTATGTGTGTAACTATACAAAGGGGTTTACAAGATCAGCAGTGCAACAGTCCTGGTGACCATCTGCGAGGTCAGACATGGGAGAATTCAAAATGGCTGTCTACGCGCTGGAAAGCTGGAGACCCAGTAGCATTTGAAGGTCAAAGCCCTGGGATCTCACTGCAGAGTTCTTGTGTAGGTCTGTACTGGCTGGATGACAAAAGAAACTAGAAATCAATGTCCAAAGGCAATAACGAAGACTGGAGCTCTTTCAGAAAAAGGGAAACATGGCCTTCTCCTTTCCCTTTTGTTCTGTTCTGGCTACAAGCCTGTCAGTTGGTGCCACCCACATCGAGGTGTGGTTTCCCACCTTAGTCTAGTGGCTCATATGCCCGTCACCCACAGATGCACCCAGCACTTGCCAATCTGACTCAGTCAAACTGACATATCATGATCAATGATCACACACATATATCAAGGATTTTTCATTGTAGCAATATACGGTATCAACTGTATATCATATTAATTAATTGCTAATAGTGGAATTTCAAACATTCCTTGTTGGGAGTGTGTAGGGTCAAAGGATGTCCTAAAATCTTATCATATGATCACCTGTCTGTGATGTCTTTTACAAAAGACTCTTTTTTGACTCGTGTCAGTATAATTACTAGCTTTTTAAAGAAACTTTGTAACCAGAATGTTCATACAGAGCAAATTCTTGGTGCTGATGTTTATGAGACTCTCCATCCACATCAGTGTGTCAGACCTTACCATCAGCAGTCCACTGTTACAGTCTTAAAACCTCATTGGACTCTGTTCATGTGACAGTACTGCATAGTCAGAGTACAGTCTCTGGAACAAGAACCGAATCCCAGGTCGTCCAGTCTCTACTTTTGTTACTTTGAGTATGTTACTTAACCTCTCTCAGTTTACTTTCCTGGAAACTGGGAATTATAATACTGCCAGCTTTGTAGGGTTGTTGTGATAACCTAATAAGTGCCCAATAAATGTTAGCTATTATCAGTGTCTAAGGTATGTGGATTTCACCGAAATTGTTTCAGGCTATTAAAACTAGACAGCACTAATAACTCTCTAATGATGTGGTACTCTCAAAGACAGTTGGATCTGAAAGAGATGAGCACTGTTAACGGTTACCTGAGCTAGGCGGTGGGTGTGGAAATGCCGCTACTCTCAGATCTCTGCTGTGGATTCATTGTCTTCAGGAAGAAGACTCATCAGTGAGGTTGCCCATCATCAGCCAAAATCCTGATAAAGTGGGAAGAATTTAAAAGCAGGAAAATATGGATTTTCCTAAAGGCTCATGATCTACATTAGCAGAATATGTACTTGAAGGGTTTTTAGAGACACATTTCCCAAAGGGAGTCCTAAGGCACCTTGAATAAAGGACCCATGATCCAGTATGGTTGAAAAATCGTGATTTACAGGATACCACTTCAGAAATATATAGTGTATCGCAGCTTGTTAAAGACTCTGGGTAGTCCTAATTTTTTTTTTATTTGAAAGACAATAAAACAAAAGGGGGCAGTACAGAGCAGATCAGAACAGGACAACGTTGGCAACACAGTACTTTACAGTAAGTCAACTGGACATCAACAGTAGCTAACACCGTATCTCTTACTCTGCTATAGTTGAGCATAGTTTCAAATACAATAATATCAAACATAACACAATAGTATAAAGCCATGCATAGAGTGAAAGAATTACAGGGCTTTCTGAACCGAATAACAGAAAATGTTCAATGGGTACTGTAATATCTCATTTTTGATAGAAAAG
>PVJX010005771.1:0-82537 GCA_004027295.1 Dolichotis patagonum
TATATTATATATTATATATTATATATTATATATTATATATTATATATTATATATTATATATTATATATTATATATTATATATTATATATTATATATTATATATTATATATTATATATTATATATTATATATTATATATTATATATTATATATTATATATTATATATTATATATTATATATTATATATTATATTGTATGTAATTGTTATGCATTCTGTTAGATGGTCACAAATTCAGTTCATATGTTTAAAGGTTGCAAAACACAGGCAACTAACAAGTGTCACTCCAGGAATTAAACTGAAAAAGAAAAGAAATGAGACTTAAACAAGATACAACCTCAGACACTAAGTTCACCAAAGGCAAACTCAGGGAGCAACGAGGCTGGAAAATCCCAAAGCCCCCTACCAGGTCGCTCTGAAGTGGTAACAAAGCAATTGAATGAGGCTCTGGAAAAAAATGAAATCAGAAATAATCTATCAAACAACTACAGAGATTACCAAAATGCACACCATGCTTAGTGATGTTAGAGCAGACACAGACAAAAAAAAAAAAAAAAAAAAAACAATACATGAGCTTGGGCTGGGGATTTAGCACAGTGGCATAAGTGCCTCCCTGGCAAGCGTGAGGTCATGAGTTCGATCCCTGGTACTGGAAAAAAAAAAGACAAGCTTAAGCAAATTATGGAAGTATAACATAGGAAACAAATGGAATCCATAAAGCAGATTCAAGCAGATACCCAGGAGAATAAAAACTCCACTGAAAGTATTCAAAGCAGATTAGGCCAATGTGAAGACAGGATCTCAGATAATGAAGACAGGCTTGCAGTTCGTGACATGGAAAGGAAAGATTTCTCAAAACTAGCAGAGGAACATTGAGAAATCAATCCAGCAGCTGCAAGATGAGACAAAGAAGAATAACTTAAGATTAACTGGAGTCAATGAACAAGCAAGAGATACCACAAATGATACTAAAAGCACGTTCACAGTCATCATGACAGAAAACTTTCCTGGTAGAGAAAAATAATTTGACATGCAAATAAGTGAGACATATAAAACTCCAATTAGCAATGATCAAAAAAATCTACATCTAGGCATACCATGGTCAAGAGTCCAGAAATTAAACACTAGAATCTTAAAAGCTGTTAGAGAAAAGAAATAAATCACTTACAAATAAAAGCCCATCAGAATTACAGCTGACTTGTCAGCACAAACTCTCAAGTCAAGGAGAGCTTGGAGTGAAGTACTCCAAGTTCTAAAGGAAAACAACTTTCAACCCAAATTGATGTATCCCGCAAAACTATCTTTCAAAATTGATGGAGAAATGAGATACTTCCATGACAAAGAACATCTGAGGAAATTTAAGACCACCAAACCAGAACCCCAACAGAAGGAAAAGCAAACAATTAGAGGGAAGGGACAAAAGAAAAAAATGGGGGAAGCCAGTAATAGGAAAATAACATGACAAGTATAGGTCAATACATATCAGTTTTAATATTAATGTTAATAGTCTCAATTCAATCAAAAGACATAGACTGGCAGAATGGATCAAGAAGCAAAATCCAACAATATGCTGTATACAAGAAATACATTTAATTAAAAAAAAACCTCATAGACTGAAAGTCAAAGTATGGAAAACAATACTCCATGCAACAGGAACCCAGAAAAAAGCAAAGGTTGCTATTTTATTTGCAGATACAGTGAATTTCAAGCCAAGACTGATTAAGAGAGATAAAGAAGGTCACTACATCCTGGTAAAGAACAATACAAAAGGAAGAGATAATAATCATAAACATATATGCAAAAATATTAGTTCACCCAGTTATATAGAACAGTTATTAATGGACATGAAAAATCAAATAAGCCTTAATACAATTGTATTGACCTCAATACCCCACTGTCACAAAAGATCAACTTGCCTAAAATCAATAATGAAATATTAGAACTAAATCAAACTTCTGAACAAATGGACTTAGTAGATGTCTATAGAGTGTTCCACCCCACAACATCAGAATACACATTCTTCTCAGCTGCACATGGGACATTCTCCAAAATAGACCATATACTGGCTCATATAACATGCGTAAGTAAATGTAAAGGAACTAAAATTACCCCATGTGTACTATCAGATCACAGTGCAATGAAATTGGAAAGCCATGCCAAAGGAAACCACAAGAACTTCATCAACACATGGAAATTAAATAGCACCCTACCGAACAATCAATGGGTCACAGATGAAATTAAACAGTTTTTACAGTTGAATGATAATGACAATACAACATATGAGAACTTGTGGGACACAATGAAAGCAGTCTTAAGAGGGAAATTTATAGTGGTGAATTCCCATATCAGGAAAACAAAGCAAGTGCATATGAACAACTTAATGTTGAGCCTCAAACTTCTAGAAAAAAAAGAGCAGGTGAAACCAAAAGCTCGTACAAGGGAGGAAATTATAAGGATCAGAGCAGAAATTAACACACTGGAGACTAAAAAAACAATACAAAGAATCAATGAATTGAAGAGTAGGTTCTTTGAAATATTAAATACAATTGACAAACTCTTGGCCAACCTTATCAAAAAGAGGAAAGAAAAGACTCAAATCTGTGCCATTAGGAATGAAAAGGGTGAAACCACAACAAACCCTTTAGAAATGCAGAAAACCATCCATACCTACTTTGAAAACTTGTATTCTAATAAGATGAAAAAATCCAGAAGAAATGGACTGATTCCTAGAAATCAAAACCTATCAACAGGGGCTGGGGATTTAGCTCAGTGGCTTAAGCGCCTGCCTGGCAAGCGTGAGGTTGTGAGTTTGAGCCCCAGTACCAAAAAAAAAAAAAAAAAAAAACCTATCAACAAAGAAAAGCCCAGGCCCTGATGGATTCACTGCTGAATTCTACAAGAAATTTAGTGAAGACCTAATAGCACTACTTCTGAAACTTCTTAATAAAATTAAAAGGAAAACAATACTCCCAAAATCATTCCTGGAAGCAAGCAATCCTCTTGATACCAAAACCAGAGAAAGAGCTGGTGTTTAGTTCAGTGGCCTAAGTGCCAACTTGGCAAGCACAAGGTCATGAGTTCAGTCCCTAGTACAAAAACAAAACAAAACAAAAAAACAGGGAAAGACCCAACTAAGAAAGAGAATTACATGTCAGTCTCTCTAATGAACATTGATGCAAAAATCATCAATAAGATACTGGCAAACAAACTTCAGCAAATCATCAAAAAGGTTGTACACCATGATCAAGTGGGATTCATCCTAGGGATGCAGTATAGTTCAACATATGTATATCCGTAAGTGTAATACATCCTATTAACAGAGCCAAGGATAAAAATCATATGATTATCTCAATAGATATAGAAAAAGCTTTGACAAAGTCCAGCACCCACTCATGATAAAACTCTACAGAAAATTGGAATAGATGGTCTTTATCTCAATCGGATAAAAGCCAACAACCAACACCATACTAAATGGTCAAAACTGAAAGCTTTCATGCTAAAATCAGGAACAAGACAAGAATGTCCACTATCACCACCACTATTTAATATAGTGCTGGAAATATTAGCCAAAGCAATTAGACACAAGAGAGAAATAAAAGGAATAAACATAGGAAAGGAAGAAGTTAAATTATCATTATTTGCATATGACATGATACTCTACACAGAAGATCCCCAAAGCTCCATTAAAAGACTTCTAGATGTATGTTTTGAGCTTTTTTTTTTTTTTTTTTTTTTTGGGTACCGGGGATTGAACTCATGACTGCTCGCTTGCAAGGCAGGTGCTTATGCCACTGAGCTAAATCCCCAGCAGACTTCTAGATATAATAACCAAATTCAGTAATGTAGCTGGATACAAAGTCAACACTCAAAAATCAATAGCCTTCTTGTACACAGATAATAAACTCACTGAGAGAGAAATCAAGGAAACATACCTTTTACAATAGCATCCAAAAAAATGAAATACTTAGGAATCAATCTAACAAAGGATGTAAAAGACCTCTATATTGAAAACTATAGTACTGAGGATACTAAGAGGATATTAGAAAATGGAGAGATAGCCCATGCTCTTGGGTAGGAAGAACCAATATACTGAAAATGGCCATACTTCCAAAACTGTTATACAGATTCAATGCAATCCCAATCAAAATTCCAATAGTATATCTTACAGAATTAGAAAAAACAATCCTAAAATTCGTCTGGAATCAGAAGAGACCTAGAATAGCAAAGGTAATCCTGGGCAACAAAGACAAGACAGGGGGCATCACAATCCTGACTTGAAATTATACTATAAAGCTACTGTGATAAAAACAGTGTGGTACTGGAAAAAAAAAGACCTGAAGCTCAATGGATAGATTATAAGATGCAGACACAACTGTAGACACACTAAGCTACCTTATCTTTGACAAAGGTGCCAAACACATTCACTGAAAGACAGCCTCTTTAATAAATGGTACTGGAAAAACTGGCTCTTCATGTGCTAAAGATTAAAACTGGACCCATATCTTTTACCATGTACTAAGCTAAAATCAGAATGGATTAAAGATCTTAATATTAAAACAGAAACATTAAGTCTTCTGGAAGATAAGAGTAGGTAAAACTCTTGAAGACATTGGTGTAGACAAAGACTTTATGGATAAAACCCAGAGTGCACAGGACGTATTGCAAAGACTCAACAAATGGGATCTCATCCTACTTTCTGGAAAGCTTTTGCACAGCAAGAAAAACCAACAACAGACAACCCACGATGTGGGAGAAAATGTTTGTCAGCTGTCCCTTAGATAAAGGATTACTGTTGAGAACGTATAAAGAACTAAAAAAAAAAAAAAAATCAACCCTCCCAGATTTGAAGACCCAGTCCAAAAATGGGCATCTGAAATGAATACATACTTCTCAGATGAAGAAGTACAAACAGCAAATAAATACATGAAAACATGTTCAAAAGCACTGGTCATTCAAGAGATTCAAATTAAAACAACACTGAAATTTCACCTCAGAAAGAATGGCTAATATCAAGAAATCACGCAATAACAAATGCTGGAGAAGTTATGGGGAAAAAAATAACCCTTCTCTACTGTTGGTGGGAATGCAGACTGGTGCAACCACTCTGGAAATCATTGTGGAAATTCCTCAAAAACCTAGGATTGGCAGTCCCATTTGACCCAGCTAGTCCCCTTCTGGGTATCTTCCCAAAAGAATTAAAAGCATCATACCACAGCGATATATGTGCATCCATGTTTTTAGTAGCACAGTTTATAACAGCCATGTCTTGGAAACAACATAAATGTCCATGGACTGAGAAACGGATTAAAAAGATGTAGTATTTCTATACAATGGAATATTACTCGGCTATAAAGAATGATAAACTGGACACTTATATAGGTAAATGGATGCACCTTGAGATCATACTTAGTAGTGAAATAAATAAGACACACACATGTAAACATAATATTGTTTCATTAGTGTGACAAACTGAAAAAAAATCATATATGTTTATGTATATGTATATGTATATGTATATGTATATGTATATAAAAATAGTTTAGTTTAAAAAAAGAAGCATAATGGCCTTCTTTGTCATCCACATAGCCTGTTCAGAATCAAATTCAATGCCTCCCTTCACTGAACATCTCTGTAGATTCTGCCTTCCTTTCTATACCTAGTCCCAGTCTTTTTGTCCCAGAGAGAATGACCTCAGCCAAAGCAATGACTCAGGTCACACCTGCCTTTACTTCAACTAACCCACTGTGACCCATTTTGAGTTGACTTTTTACATATAGTGGTAGGGGAAGGAAAAAAGAATTGAGGTGAATTATGTACATGTACCAATTCCCCACTATGAATGTTATCATTATGTACCACAAACATATCATTAAAAATTAAGAAAACAGTTCACCATCTTTAGTCATTAGAGAAATGCAAATCAAAATTACACTGAGATTCCATCTCCATGTAGTCATATTGGTCATCATCAAGAATATAAAAAACAGGGGCTGGGGATGTAGCTCAGTGGCATAATGCCTGTCTGGCATGTGTGAGGCCATGAGTTTGATTCCTGAGTCCCCCCGCCCCGCCAATATTTTTTAAATTGAAAAGAAAGAATACAAAAACAAGTCAGGCGGGCCGGGGATTTAGCTCAGTGGCTTAAGCGCCTGCCTGGCAAGCGTAAGGTCGTGAGTTCGATCCCCGGTACCAAAAAATAAAATAAAATAAAATAAAACAAGTCAGGCATGGTAGCGCACATGTGCAATCCCAGCACTTGGGGAGATGGGGCAGGAGGATTGCTGCACATTCAAGATCAGCTTGGGCTAGATAGTTCAGGGCCAGCCTGAACTACACAGTGAGACTCTGTCTCAGAAAAACAAAAACAAAAACAAAAAATGATAAATGCTGAGAAGGATTCATGGGGGAAAAAAAACCTTTGCACTGCTGGTGGTAATGTAAATTAGTAGAGCCACTATGGAAATCAGTATGGAGGTTCCTCACTAAACTAAAAGTAGAGCTACTATTTGATTCAGCTGTACCACTATTTGTTACATACCCAAAGGAATTAAAATCAGCACAGGATAAGGATACCAGCATAGCTATGTGCATTGTGGTACAATGTGTGATAGCCAAAATGTGCAACCAAGCTAGATGCCTATCAACAGATAACTGGATAAAGAAAATGTATATATTTACAATGGAGTATTATTTAGCCATAAAGAATGAAAAGTTGTCATTTTTAGGAAAATTGGTGGTTCGCGAGATTATTATATTGAGTGAAATAACCCAGGCTCACAAAGATATCTCATGTTCTCCCGAGCATGTGGATCTAAAAAATATGAAAAAGTAAAAGGGAGACAATTATTAGTCAAGGGACCAGAGGGTGAAACGGTGAATGGACATGTCAGGGTAGGTAATAGGAGGCATATGATCAAAATATATGCATTGAAATCCCCCAAATGTGAACCTGAGGGAAGGGTGGAGGAAGAGGAAGGAACATAGGGGGCAAGGGTTAAAGTTTATTATGTGCATATATGAAAAACAAAGTACTGTGGTATATCACAGTAAGTCAAACTGGCAGTTGATTGGGTGACAGGACTGAAAACAGGCAAGAGAAGCATTCTAAATAATGGAAGTGACAGCATGCTGCCTGCTACACAGGGCTCTGCTGCCTGTGCCCGCGTGCCTGCCTGCCCGCCTGCCCACACTCGCTATGGGCACCGTTGAGCAGCTGGGAGAAAGATGGCGTCTGCTGGAGGGCAAAGGCTTTACAGCTACACAAAGGAGTTAGCAGTGGGAAGAGCTACACAAAACATGGGTGCAGGGGCTGAGCCAGACTGTGTCCGCACCTGTGACGGCGTCCACCTCACCGTTAAGACCCAGAGCACTCTGAAAACAGCACAGTTCCCTGGAACCTGGGGGAGAAGTCTGAAGAAACTGCAGCTGACGGCCGAAAAACTCAGACCGTCACCAGCAGCGGGATGGGAAGGAAAGCAGAAAAGTACAAGACGGAAAGTTAGTTGTGGGTTGTGTCATGAACAATGTCCCCTGTCCTCAAGTCTATGAAAAAGTAGAATAAATATTCCATCATCACTTGGAAAGGAATTAGCTTTGAGAATGAATGAGCTCAGTTCAGTGAGCAAATCTCCATACTTTTTTTTTTGCTCATTACTTTGGTCAATTACCTTTATCACAAGAATTTTACATGAAACTATTTCAAAGTATTGATTTAACTAGGATCATCTGTTTGGTTAGTAAATAAATTTATACTAATAAAAATAAATAATGGATGTATTTTCTGTCATAATCTAGGTGATAGCGATTACTTACAGATGGGAAATCTCATAAATCTGTACTCAATACAAAGATATTGGATACAAAGTACTTTTATCATACAAAATTTAGTGAAAAAACTGTTTATAGATATCTAATATGAGTAATTGCTATTTCATAACATTTTGTTTACTTACCATTGTAGCAACAAAACGTTTTAAGTGTAACTGTCGTTCTCTGTAACCCATTAACATTGCATGAATAAATTATGTACAATTTTAATGTTTTTGCTAAATTATTTTTACTTACGAATGAGTGTATTTGTTAAAATGCAAAGTATGTTTGTTGTTTATAATTATAAAGGTGGGGTATCTAATTTTTTTGTTGTTGAGACAAGGTCTCACTATGCAGTTCAGGCTGGCCTTCAGCTCACTTTGTCGCCCAGGCTGATCTCGAACTTGCAGCAATCCTCCTGCCTCAGCCTCTCCAATGCTGGGATTGTAAGAGTGCACCACTACGCCTGACTTCTAATATTGTATCTTTTTTTTTTTTTTTTTTGAGACAGGGTGTTATGGCTTTGCTAGATGTCTCCCCAGAGCCTCATGTGGTCATAGGTGGAGTTCAGAGGTGGCTGGGTGTAGAGTGTGTGATGCTGGAATTAAGTGTGTGATTACTAAACTATCCCACTGGTTTGGTGTAGTTCTGGGTGTGGATAAGGAAGGCACTCCTTGCCCTGAGGGTGGTGATCCTGGACAGAATATAAGGGACAGAAAGAGAGCTGCTGCTGCCACCGCTTATTGCTTGCTGCATTCTGCCTGCCACGAACTGTCTCTCCTCTGCGATGCTCCTGTGCCATGCCACGCTGCCTGGAGCCAGCTAATTATGGACTGAAAGCTCTACAAACTGTGAGCAACAATAAGCCTTTCCCCCTTTAACTTTGGGTGTCAGGTATTTTGTCTCCAGAATAAGAAAAGTAACTAAGTCACAAGGTCTTATTATGTAGTTCAACTGGCCTTGCACTCAATGTGTAGCCTTGTCTGGCCTCAAACTCATGGCAATTCACCTGCCTCAGCCTCTTGAGTGCTAAGATTACAGGTATGTACTATCATAACCAATATCCATTTTATTTTTCTAGTAAATAATTTTGTTGTATTTTTTAAAAGTAATCTCTTCTCTAACAAGCTGATTTTAGAAGTTATATGAAGAGGCAAATGAAAAATTGAAAGGCTCATACAACTTCATTTCAGTATTTACTAGAAAGCTACATTAATCAAGACTGTGGTATTAGTGCAGGGACAGAGCACTGACTGACAGAAAAGAAAACAAATTCAAGAACAGATCTTCACATGCACAGTCAATCAAATTAGGTGAACAATAACAAACCAATGGATAACACAGTCTCAACAAATGCTGAGAGAACTGCATATCCAGAAGACAAGAGTCATGAACCAAGCTGAATATGGTAGCACGCGCCTGTAATCTCAACACTTGGGAGGCTGAGGCAGGAGGACTGCCTCAAGTTCCAGGTCAACCTGGGCTACATAGTGAGTTTAAGGATAGCCTGAACTATATAGTGAGACCCTATCTCAAAAAGCCAAAAAAAAAAAAAAAAAAAAGTGTGAAACCCTTTCCCCTCACAAAAAAAGGATGAAAGGGGCTGGGGATGTAGCTCAGCAGTACAGAGCCTACCTGGCAAGTGCAAGGTCCTGAGTTCAATTCCCAACACCAAAAAAAAAAAGAACCTCAAAATACATCTCACAATAGGACAGAATTCTAAAACATGTAACTATAAAAATTTTACAGGAAAATACTATTAGTCATCAGTCACATCATTAGTTATTAAGTACTAAAACCATAATGAAATACAATTATGCATCTATAAAATATTTTTGCCAAAATTAAATAATCTGATGCTTGGGCCACTGCCAGACTAGAACAGTCAAACCCTAGCCTCTCTCTGTGAGTCAGTGCCATTTGCGGACCAGAGATAGAGAGAACAAGGGCACATCAGCAAGCAAAAGCCCAGTCGGGGAACCAGTGCCATATGCAGGCCACCACGAGATTGGAACAGCCAGACCCCAGCCACTTCCGGAACAAACAGGAAGTACCAACCCCACTCCCCCCCCCATAAGTGACTGGCTTATCTGGAGAAACACAGGCTGTGATGTTACCTCAGGAGGTAAAATACAATTGGATGCCTGTGGTGCTTTGGTGTTACACTAACATTGCAGGTCTAGGGCCAGTGATCTGATCATAGGTTCAGGGGACAGGGGTACACAGTGTCACATCTAGAGGGGAATCTCCTCCTGAGGGTTGCAGCCATTATGGATTCCCTATGGTCTTGTTTTGGAAGTCCTGTACTGTTTCCATTGTTTTGGGGGGGTTGGGTTTTATTCTCTTTTGTTTTGTTTATGTCAAATCCAATAGGAGGCGCAGATACTTCAAAGACAGCAAGATACATTATGGTAGCAATTTTGGATTTACTATTGGCTTGTTTAAGTCCTTTACTGCATTCATTATTTTGTTTTTATTGTTTCTATTTTTTTTTTTTTACTATGTCCAACGTTATCTGAAGCTATTTTGAAGACATCAAAAGGCATTATGGCAACTACTGTTGATTTTATAATGTTTTGAAGTCCTGTATCTATCTGTTAAACTGGTTTATTTTGATTGGTTTTATTCTGTTTCATCTTTAAAATAAAAAATAAATAAATAAATAAAACAATTTTAAAAATCTGGAAAATATTAAATTATGGTGAAAATAAATTTCAAAAGAGAAAAAGTGAAACTAGGGGTGAGGGTGGGGTAATGAGGGTTATGGGACATGCAAAAATGTGCATGAATGATTCTGTGGAATGTAGTGCATTAATCTGTAGAACAAGTATGCATTAATAAAAGTATGTGGAAATAAAAGAACTTTATGTTTTTCAAGTATGTGTAACTCATCTACAAGGATATATATATTTATTTATATTTATATATTTTTTTAGGCAGGGTCTCACTATACAGTTCAGGATAGTGTTGACCTCACTATGTAGTCCAGGCCGGCCTTGAACTCATGGCAATCTTCCTGCCTCAGCCTCTCGAGCACTGGAATTATAGGCATGTGCTACCACACTCAGTTTATAGCTTTTAAAATTATGTGCATAATACTTCTATAACATTTTACAGAATAAAGAATTTTAATGTAAAAATTTATCTCTGCCATTACAGAGTTTATATAGTAAATATACAGTAAATATAGACATTAAATAATCACACAAATATAAAACCAAAATTATTTTAAGTGCTCCAAAACATACTGGATATAGGTACTATGAGTAGGCACCGAAGTAGTGTTGCTTTAGCAGTAGCATTTGAGTTGAGACATGAGTGATTAAGTAGGACGTAACCAGGCAGGGAAAAGGAGAGCAAAAAAGGCCAGCGATGCTGGAGTTGAATGAAAAAGACTAGGAAAATACATGGGGATCAGGTCATGCGAGATCCTATAGGCCTCTTAAAAATTTTTGCCTATCCTAAGAAAAATAGGGTTCTATTAATGGATTTAATTAAGGGAAGGGTAACATGCTTTTTTTTTTCTTTTTTGGTACCGGGTATCAAACTCACGATCTTGCACTTGCCAGGAAGGTGCTAATGCCACTGAGCTAAATCCCCAGCACCCCATGCTTAGATTTGTGTGTGTGTGTTTTTAAATCATTCTTATGCAGGTGTGGTGGCACAGGTCTGTAATCCCAGCACTCACGAGGCTGAGGCAGGAAGATTCCCATGAGTTTGAGGCCAGCTTGGTTGACATAGTGAGGTAAAAGCCAGCTTGAACTACATAGCCAAACCCTGGGCAAAAAAGAAAAAAAAGAAAAGAAAGCAAGGCCAGCAGCACAAACCTGTAACATCATCTCTTAGGAGGGTGAGGCAGGAGAATTTTGTGTCCAAGGCCATCCTAGCTACATAGGGAATTCAAGGTTGACCTGGAGTACACAGCAAGACCCTGTCTCAATAAATGAATGAATGAATGAATGAATGAATGAATGAAAAGAGATGTAGCTCAGTGGTATAGAATCTCTGGGGTCAGTCTCCATACACTGGGGGAAAATATCATTCTGGCTTGCTGGGAGAACTGGAAGACTGTGAAGTCTTTTGATTTTACATTTTGATTTTTGATTTTACATTATTTTTACTGGCAAGAGCTTTGCTTGTGCAGCCCAGGCTTGGCCTCAAACTCTATGGTCCTCCTTTCCTCGGCCTCCTGAGTGCTATGATTTACATGTGTACACCCTGCCCCAGTCTATGTCACATTATTGTATGATAACCACATTTTTTGTGGTGCTGGGGATTGAACGCAGGGCCTTGCATGCAAGGCAAGAACTGTACCACTGAGCCACCTCCCCAGCCCGATAACTACAGCTTTTCAAACAATTTTTTTGTTCTGTCTTTTGGAGACAGGGTCTCACTATGTAGTACAAACTGGCCTTGAACTCGTGATGATCCTTCTACCTCAACCTGCCGAGTGATGGGATGTCTGGCATGTGCCACCACGCCCAGCTGATAGGTAGTTTTGAATGCCCATTCCGTGTCAGGTCTCAGGTGTTACTTGAAGAGGGAGCTACATTAAGAGTTGAGAAAGGTTCTGCCCCTTAGTCTTATTTTCTGTAGGATTCTTTGCTTTTGTCTAGCTTATTGTGTCTAGTAGATACAAACAAGACCTCTCTCTCTATTCTAAGTTGAAGACCAAATGAATAACCATTTATTTACCAAGGCTCCATTTAAAGGTCTTTTCTCATCTTCTCTCTGAATACTAAATAAGCTGGCAGTCCCTTTATGGGACAATTGTCTTCTAATGTGAGTTTTCTACACACATCATACTGTAAACTCTTAAGAGATTTGAGACTGTTTCAAAATTCATCCTTTTGTTTTCTAGAGATCCTGCTCTACCCTTCACATCCAGTAAATAGTGAGTTAGTTTGCTGACTTTCAGCCTACCTTGGTTCATTTCTTGTTTTACCTGTGTTTGGTTTGGTTTGATTTAGTGACAGGGTCTTGCTATGTATTTCAGACTGTCCTTAAATTCACTGTGTAGCCCAGGCTGGTCTCAAACTTGTGATCCTCCCGCCTCAGCCTCCATGCCTGGGTCCATCGTCACTTAAAGTGGATTTGCTAAGAAAGTTAATGTTTGTGATACTTATGAATATTTAACAGAGGGAAGGATAAATCCATTAAATTAGATTTTATAGTAATACACATATGAAAGGATTAGTGGTAAAAAAGGGAACAGATGCAAAATCTGTTGTGAAAGATCCAGATGAACTAGAGATTTGTTTATGTAGAGGGAGAGAATTTGTGTATTTTCAAACTTTTGTCTGCTCTTCAGAGCTCTTTATTTCTTTGAGCAAAATAGGGTTTATTCAGTGCCCAGCTCTTACATCACTTCTGAAAATCCTTCACCAAACCTTTCAATCATAGAATTAACACTGGAGTCTTTTGTACTCCCAAAATTTTGGTCATATAATTAGCACAGACTTTATCATATTATTCCTATACTCTTGATCCCTTGAGTATGTCTTTATTAAGTGTGAAGATTTTAATCCTGGATAAGTACAACAGTGGCAATGATAATAGTAAATACGAAAATTGAAAGAAGTGTTTTTGTTTTTTGAATACTGGGGATACAAGGTCTTTGCACTGAGATACTTCCTTCCTTTCTTTTCTAACAGATTTTGTGACAACTTCTTGCTGATTTGCCCAGGGAAGGCTCAAAGTTGCAATCTTCTTGCCTCTGGCTCCCAGTATACTGGGATTATAAGTTTGTGCCACCACACCCAACTAGAATTTATTTTTGAGGGAAATTTAATGAGATCAAAAATAGATTAACAGTTGGAGTGTACTGTGCCTGTCTATACCAAGGTTAAGGTTTGGTGGTGTCTTTTCTCCCATCAGTGTCAACCTAAAGTCTCAGAAGTCCTCAGATAATACATATTCATGGGCCAGCCTATGTGGCATGATATATAAGACAGCCTTAAAAGCAATGGTAGGAGTTTAGTTAGTATAAAAATGTGTGAGGTGAGGTGTACAGCTCAGTGGTAGAGCATGGGCTTGGTAAGAGCAAGGCCCTGGATTTAATTCCTAGCACCAGCACCACCACCAACAACCACAACAAAAAAAGTATTATGACTCAGATAGGAGGTCCCATCTTTTGGAGGCGGGGGATTGTCGTTTTATGTCATAATGGTGTAACTCTTATTTTTTCATCAGTAAAATGAATGCCATAATTCCTCTTGAAGATTTCTTGGGGCATTGGGTTTAAAATAAGATTACTTTTAAAGGGGCCTAGCACAAGACTGGTGACAGCGGGGGAAACAGGGATAAAAAAGGGAAATAAAAAGAATTGAGATGTGTTGTGTACATGTAATGCCTCCCCATAATGAATGTTACCATTATGTATTACAAACATGTATGAATAAAAATAATTAAAAATTAAGTGCAAGAAACAAATCCTCTTTTGCAACCCAGAACTCATTGTTTAGTATAAGTTTGATATGTACATGAAGGAGTATTATTGCTAGGCACAGTGGTACAAGCCTATGATCCCAGGACTCGTGAGGCCGCGGCAAGGGATACAAAGCCTGGATTTTAAAAATTCATCTGGAACCAGAAGAAACCTAGAATAGCAAAGGTAATCCAGGGCAACAAAGACAAGACAGGGGACACCACAATCCCTGACTTGAAATTATACTATGAAGTTACTGTGATAAAAACAGCTGGTACTGTTAAAAAAAAAAAAAAAAAAAAACAGAACCGAAGATCAACAGAACAAACCAGAAGACGTAGAAACAACTCCAGACATACTAAGCCGCTTTATATTTGACAAAGGCTCCAAACATATTCACTGGAAGAAACATGGCCTCTTTAATAAATGGTGCTGGAGAACAAGAAGCTAAGACCTCCTATGAGCTGGTGCAATGCACAGGCTGGCTGGGGGACAGCCAGATACCAGCCCTCTCCAGTGAGTTAGTGCCATTTGCAGACTGTGAAGGAGGACAACAAGAAGTCAGTAAGAAGCTAAAACCTCCTGAGAACTGGTGCCACGCACCAGTTGACTGGGGGAGAGCCAGGTGCCAGCCCCTTCTGGTACATGGGCAGGGAGACAAGAAGAGCCAATATGCCCCCAACACTCATAAGCAACTAGCTGATCTGGAAAAACACAGGCTGTGATAATAGCTAATGAGGTAAAATACAACTTAATGCTTGTAGTGTTTCTCTGATTTTACAGGCCTAAAGCCAGTAGTCTGATCTATTAAGGATAACAATGTGCAGTGTAGCATACATATATGGGGGAATCTCCTTCTGAAGGTGGTAGCCATTGTTAATTCCCTATTATCTTGTTTCAAAATCCTGTATCACTCTCATTGTTTTGTTTGGTTGGGTTTTATTCTGTTTTATCTCATTTGATTCTTTTGTATTTCATGGCATGGATAGCTATTTCCAAGATACCAAGATATATTATTACAGCCATTTTGGATTTACTATTATCTTTGAAGTCCTGTGTTGCATTCACTGTTTTGTTTTTATTAGTTCTATTTCTGTTTTATTTGATTTTACTATGTCTGAAGGTATGGGCAGCTATTTTGAAAACAACTGGCATTCTGGGAACCACTATTGATTTCCTATTACCTTGTGAAATCCTGTGTCACTTACACTTGTTTTGATTTGCTTTCTTCTGTTTTATTTTGCTTGGTTTTATTCTAAAATAAAATTTTTACAAACTGGTGCTGGTAAAATTGACTCTACACATGCTGAAGATTAAAACTAGACCCATATCTTTCATCATGCATTAAGCTAAAATCAGAATGGATCAAATGTTTTAATAGTAGAGCAGAAATATTAAATCGGCTGGAGTAAAACTCTTGAAGACATTGATGTAGGCAAAGAGTTCCTATTGCACAGCAAAAAGAATCAACAATTGGGATGTCACCCTATTGAAAAGCTTTTGCACAGCAAGAGAAACCACCAACAGAGTGAAAAGTCAACCCACCATGTGGGAGAAAATGTTAGCCAGCTGTTTCTCAGACAAAGGATTACTATCAATAACATATAAAGAACAAAAACAAAATCAGTTCTCTCAGACTTAAAGACCCAATCCAAAAATGGTCATCTGAGATGAATACATACTTCTCAGATGAAGTAGTACAAACAACAAATAAACTATGTGAAAAAATGTTCAACAGCACTGGTCATTTGAGACATGCAAATTAAAATAATACTGAGATTCCACCTCACCCTGGAAAGAATGGTTACTATCAAGAAATCAATCAAAAACAAATGCTGGAGGAGCTGTGGGGAGAAAAAGGAATCCTCCATTCTCAATGGGAATGCAGACTGGTGCAACCCTGTGGTAATCAGTGTGGGGAATCCTCAAAAAACTAGGACTAGAGGTCCCATTCTATCCAGCTTTTTCCCTTCTGGGTATTTCCTCAGACTTAAAACCATCATACCACAGCAATGTATGTGTAACCATGTTTATAGCAGCAGAATAGCCAGATCTTAGAAACAACCTAAATGACCACTGACTGAGGAATAGATTAAAAAAAGATGTAGTATTTTTATACTACTCAGGCCATAAAGGAGGATAAACTGGAGACTTATACATAAATGGATGCAACTTAAGACCATACTCATTCACTAGTGAGATAAATTAGACACACATGTATAAACATCTTATTGTCTCAGTGTGAGAAGCTATAAGAAATAACATATATATATGTATTTTTACAAGTACATAAAAATAGATTTTAAAATAAAATCAGTTAAAAAAATCTCTTCCTCTTCCTCTATTTCTCTTTTCCCCCTAATACCTTTTAAATTTTTCTCCCATGAGGGCAAAATCGCCATACTGAGGGAATATTTATTGTACACAATTTTCTGGTTTGTTTTACATTTTGTTATATAACTACAAATACAGTTCATACAAAGTAGTACATTATGGTTATCATAGTTTGTCATTTTCTAGGCTGTTTGATGCTATTGTTATTGCTGATGTACAACTTTAGCCACAGTGATGCAATTGTTCCAATCAGTTTTTCTTCCTGTAGGACAAGACTGAGATTGCCTAAGGGTCATAAACAGTATTATGGGTCAGTGCCAAAGAACCAGGGGCTATGCCAAATAGGAAGCAACCTCTTATCTCCAATATTGAAGAGGTGGGGTGGTGCAACAGACTCAAAACCCAAAATCCAGCTACACCTGGGAGACATCTCTGAGAAATAGTCACTTATTAAGGGTTTTAAATACTAGCATAAAGCTATTCTCAATAAGCAATTTAGAAGCATTAACCCAGGAATTGAACAAAAAAAAAAAAAAAGAAAAGATGACACTTAAGCAAGATGCACTTTAGAGTTCCAACTCACCAAAGGCAAATCCAGGGGGCTGTGAGTTGGAAAAATTCAAAAGCCACCCAGCTGTACTCTCTGACACTTCAGTGTGGAAGTAACAAAGCAGATGAATGAGACTCTAGAAAAAATCAAATCAGAAATAATTTTTCCTGCAATTACAGAGATAGTGACTGGGGTAGATTGATAACTGGTGGTCAACTCATAATTCTAGTTGAACTGAATCAGTGTGGTGCTGAGTGTGGATGGTCACCTGAGGACTGCTGCCAAGATAAAAAGGAGAACTGCAGAGGAAGAGTTTAGTATTGTTGGTTCTCCTGGTTGTTGTTGGTTCTCCTGTTGCCGTTGGTTCTCCTGGAGGAGTGTGTTGAACTTTTTCCCTGATATGAACTTAGCAGTTGTCAAAGAATCAATGAATTGAAGCCTTGGTTCTTTGAAAGATTAAATAAAACTGGCAAATCCTTAGCTAACCTTATCAAAAAAGACTCAAATTATGCACTTAGGAATGAAAACTGTGAAATTAGAACAGGTCCTGCAGAAATTCAGATGATCATCAATCCCTATTTAAAAAAATCTATATTCCTGGCCCTGAATCAAGGCCAGCAGATTGTTATAGCTGCTGCTCTCAAACAGGAGCCTAAAGAGAATTCTTTCTGTGGTCTGTTGGCCATTTCAGAACTTTGGAAAAGTAATGGTCAATTCATCAGAAAGAAATAGCAAGTGAGTGTGACAGGCTTCAGTGGCCCGCAAGAGAGAGACCCTGGCATCTCGGGACCTGCACCATGTGGCAACCTGGGGTGCTGGGAGAACAAGGAACTCCCCCACTCTGGTGAGCGCCTGTGAGCCTGCCCCCCCCCAGCTTAGCAAGTGGGAGCCAGTGAACTGGGCATCTTGTGAAAGATTGGCTATGTTGTTTTGTATGAACTCTCTGTATACAAAGATATGGACAACCATTTGGAAGAAAACAAGAGACAATACAATAGATAGTGAAGATCTCTGGTTGTCTAGCTTTGAGATTTATGCTTTCTTATGTCCCGTTTTGTTGTGTTAAATTTTACCCCCTTTAAAATTAAAAAAAAAACATAAAAAAATAAAGAACCTATATTCTAGTCAGATGGAAATACAGAAGAAATGAACAGATTCCTAGATACATATGAATTAACAAAGCTGACCCAAAATGATAGAAAAAATTCTAAGTAAGCCAGTAGTAGTCAATGAAACTGAAGATGTAATTAAAAACCTACTAACAAAGAAAAGCCAAGGCCTGGAAAGCGTCACTGCTGAATTCTACAGGAAATTTAGAGAAGATATGATGCCACTACTTCTCAAATTCTTTAATGAAACAGAAAGGGAGCAATACTCTTAAATTTGTTGCTGGAAGCAAGCATTATCCTGATAGCAAAATCAGAGAAGGAAAAGAACCCAGGCCAATTTCCCTAATCAACATAGATGTAAAAATCCTCAGTAAGATACAGGCAAACAGAATGCAATAAATCATTCAGACTACACACTGTGACCACACAGGATTCATCCCAGGGATGCAAGTATCTTGGTTACTTTTCTCTCATTGCTGGGACAAAATACCCAAACTCATAATTAAGGAAGGTCAAGTTTATTTAGCTTACAGTTTTTGTAGCTTTCAGTTCATAATCAGCTGGCTCCAAAGCAGACTGGCATGGCATTAGGGCAACACTTCAAGGCAGCAGCCAGCAAAAAGCAGCCAGAGCAAAAGAGTAGGAAGAGCAAGCCTCTTTTCCTCCCTTATACTGTACCAGACCATCCCCCCACTCTCCAGGGCAGATGTAGCACTCACAATAACTCTGTGCCCTCCTCTTGCAGAGATGAGTATATTTACAAAGTAAGAACTCTGGCTCCCTGCTGAGTCTTTTAGTTAAACTTCTAAACTTCTCAAGTTGACACAATACATCAACCATAACAGCAGGGATGGCTCAACATGTGCAGGTCAGTAAATATAATACAACAGATTAACAGAGCCAAAGACAAAAACGTAGGATTACTTTAATAGATGCAGAAAAAGCATTTGACAAAGTCCAACACCCATTTATGACAAAAACCCTACAGAAAATTGGAATAGAAGGTCTTTATCTCATCTGATAAAAGCTATGTGTGACAAACCAACATCCAGCAACATACTAATTGGACAAAAACTAGAAGCTTTCTCTCTAAAATCAGGAACAAAACAAGGACATCCACTGTGACCACTCTTATTAAATATAGTTCTAGCGCTGGGGATTTAGCTCAGTGGCATAAGCTCCTGCTTGGCAAGCGTGAGGTCCAGAGTTCAATCCCTGGCTGTTCTAGCAACATTAACTAGAGCAATTGGACAAAAGAAAGAAATAAAAGGAAAAAGAATAGCATAGGTAGAAACTATATTACCATTATTTGCAGATGACATGATATTCTACATAGAAGACCCAAAAAATTCTACCAAAAGACTTCTAGATTTATTATTATTATTATTATTATTATTATTATATTTTTGAGACAGTCTCACTATGCAGTTCAGGCTGGCCTTGAGCTCACTTTGTAGCCCAGGCTGGTCTCGAACTCTCAATGATCCTCCTGCCTCAGCCTCTTGAGTGCTAGATTTCTATTTTTAATAACCAAACTCAGTAGTATAGCTGGACACAAAGTCAACACTCAAATATCAATAGTATTCCTGTATACAAATAACAAAGTCATTGGGAGTAAAAGCCGGGAAACTAAACCTTTCAAAATAGCATTAAAAAAAAAAGAAATACCTAGGAATAAATCTAATGAAGGAAGTAAAAGATTCTCAACATGTACATATACACAAATCAATAAATATAACATACACAAATTAATAAATGTAATAGACCATATTGAGTCAATCATATACCGTATGCTTCCCTCAATGGATGCAGAAAAAGCATTTGACAAAGACCAACACCCATTTATGAGAAAAACCCTACAGAAAACTGGAACAGATAGTCTTTATCTCAATCTTATAAAAGCCATCTATTTTATGACAAACCAACAGCTAACATCATAAATAAATAGTATGATGACAAAACCAGAGAACTGTCACTCTAAAATCAGGAACAAGAGAAAGATATTCACTTAAAATTTCACTTAAGAGTATGGAGTTACTCTTAAGTAACTTGTTACGAAAGTAAGGAGTTAAATTATCATTATTTGCAGATGATATGATGCTCTACATCAAAGTCCCCAAACTCCACCAAAGGACTTCTAGGTTCAATAACCAATTTCAGTAGTGTAGCTGGTTACAAAATCAACACTCAAAATTCAATAGCTTCCTGTACATGAAAAACAAACTCAATGAGAACAAAATTAGGGAAATAACACTTTTTACAACAGCACCCAGAAAAATGCAATACCTAGGATTTTTATCATGAAATTAGATTGAGTCACCTAATGAAGAAAATAAAAGACCTCTACACTGAAAAGTATAGTATTCTGAAAAAGGAGATTGAAGAGGATATCAGAAACTAGAAAGCTATTCCTGCTCTGGGTAAGAAATACCCATATAGTGAAAATGGCCATACTTCCAATATAACTATACAGATTTAAAGTAATCCCAATCAAAACACCAACCACATATCTCACAGAATTATAGAAAACAATACTAAAATTCATTTGGAACTAGAAGAGACTAATAATTGTAAAGGTAATTCTGGACAATAAAGGCAAGACAGGGGCATCACAATCCTTTACTTAAAACTGTAATATATATATATATATATATATATATATATATATATATATATATATATATATATGTAATAGCTAAATCTTGGAAAAAGCCCAAATGCCCATCTACTGATCAATACATAAAGATGATATGGGCTTTTAAATATAGAATGGAGTACTACCTCTGTCATAAAGAAGGGTAAGCTTGAGACATTTCTACCTAGAAAGAGGCAATTGGAGACCATACTGTTAAGTGAAATAAATCTGACATACCTGTTTAAATACACATAGTTTAAATACACATTGTTTCTCTGGGGTGAGAAACTGAAACGTTAAATCAAGACCAAAATGCATAACAGATACTGGGAAATTGGAAGAAAATGTTCAAATGAGATGGGGAACTGGGTAGGAGGAGGAAGGAAAGAAAAAGAAAACAAAGTGAGAAAGGAAGGAAAAGATGGGAACAAATCTTTTATAAATAAGGAGGGGAAGAGGGGTTGAAGAGAAAGGAGAGGAACAGGAAAAGAAGAAGCAAAATATATAATGTACAGGTACAAATTCCGTACAATGAATGATTATATATATATATAATAAAAATATGCGAAGAAGGTTTCAGCAAAGGAAACAACTGAGTTAGGCATCAAACTACAGAATGGGAAAACATTTTTGCTGGGTATTCATTGGACAGATGACTAACATCTAAAATATATGTAAAGAACTCAAAAATGCTTGGTTTGGGACACACACCTATAATCCCGGCACTCAGGACCCTGGGGAAAGAGGGTCACTGCAAGCCCAAGGTCAGCCTGGGCTACACACAAGACCCTGTCTCAACTCCCTGCCTCCACAAAATAAGATTTCCTCAAAGCAAAAGACTGAAAAAAAAAAAAAAAGAGCAACTGAAATGAAGAGACATTTCTCAGAAGAAGGATGAATGGCCAATAAATATATGAAAATTAACAGCTCTGGTTATTAAGAGAAATGTAAATTAAAACAATACTGAGGCTCCATTTTATTCCAGAAAGAATGGCCATCATCAAGAAATCAAATATCAAGTATAACAGAGGCTTTGAGAAAAAAAGGAGCCCCTTTACATTGTTTGTGGCAAGGTAAACTAGTATAACCAGTATGGAAATCCACACAGATTTAGTTTTTTGAAGGGAGGAAAACTCCCTCCAAAAACCTAACACTAGAGATTCCATTTACTCCCCTTCTAGTCATCTTCCTAAAAGGGATAAAGAGATCATACCACAATGATACATGTATAGCCATGTTCATAGCAGCACAATTCACAATAGCTAAATCTTGACAGCAGCCTGTATGTACATCCACAGATAAAAGGATAAAGAAAATGTGGCATTTATACACAATTGAGTATTACTCTGCCATAAAGAAGCATACATTTGAGTCATTTGTAGGAAAGTGGATATACCCTGAGGCTATATTAACTGAAATAAATCAGACACACAAGATTAAAAATCAGATGGTTTTTCTTACATGAGAACCTAAAAATAAAAAGGGAAACAAAAGCCAGGTGTGGTGGCACACGCCTGAATCCCAGCACTTGAGAGGCTGAGGTAAGAGGATTGCTGACCAGTCTGGGGTACAAAGTGGGCTCAAGGCCAGCCTGAACTGCATAGTGAGAGATAACAGGCATGCACCTCCAGGCCCAGCTTATGGTTGACTGTGAATATTAAATGATAGGAATGTAAATTGCTTACTGTATTGCCTCATTTTTTTGTCTCAAATTTGCCATGATCCTCTTGCCTTAGCCTCCTGAGTGCCACCATGCCTGGTTTTTTCGTTTTTTTTGAAACAGCGTCTTATTAGGTAATTTAGGCTGTCTTTGACTAGCCTAAACTGGCCTTGAACACATGGCAATCCATTGCCTCAGCCTCCCAGGTACTATGATGACAGGCATGCGCCAACACAGCCACTTGCCTGTGACATTTTAAATGCATAGTAAATCTTACCTATTATGAGAGTCAAAACACGTAAACACAGGAGCCAGGAGAGGGATGCTAAGAAGCCAATTACAACCTTAGGATTTAGCCTAGGGTGCACTGTGTTCCTATTTACTTTCAAATGTATTAGTGAAACAACAGAAATTATGCTTGGAGGTGTTGAAAAGGAAGAATTGTATTATTAGCCAAATTTTGTTGAATGACTACCATGCCCAGGGGTAGGTATCACAGCATCCCTTCTATCTTCAAGGGTCTAGAACAGTGATGGTGGACCTATGGCACGCAAGCCCCCGCAGACTGTTGTGTGATTGAAAGCTCTAAAGGGTTTGCCATCACTGGTAGTTTCTCCTTGAGCACATTTTCATCAATCACTGTTACTCTCATAGGGAAGGGAGGAGAGAAGAAAGGCACATAAAATGAAATCATGATGTGCTAAGTGAAGGAGCCCGGCTGCCGCCATTCTAGGCTTACAGGAGGCTATTTCAGGCCTCTTCCACTTCGTTATACTTTTACACCACGTATGATCATGGGTTAATAAGGCCCAGGGGCCACGGCTACACCCGCACCTCTTCAGCCCTGCTCTTGGCAGGCAACCAACATTCACTGTACTTCTAGCCTTGTCCCTGGCAAGGGTGCCACAACTTCTGTGCACTGAACTGTCCTCCTTGACAGGGCCATTGTGAACTCCCCTCTTCACAGCTCACCCTTTATGCTGACGACCCTGTAACACCTGACATCTGTAGGAAAGTTACCGGTCTGGTCCGAGTGGTCCCTCTCAGCTTGTCCTAAATAAATCTGTCCTGTTGAGCTCATGCCTTTGTTTTTTTTCTTTTTACCTAACATTATGTACATGCACGGATTCTCCATAATAGTACTAATAAAAATAAAAATATCATTTTTACTGTCATAGAGATGCGCTAAAAATAAATAAAAATTGTGAAATAGTGCAGGTTTGTTAATTTCCTTCCCTCCCTTCCTTTTGTCCTCCCTTCTTTTCCTTTTTTGTACAGGGGATTGAACCCAGGAGTACTGAGCTACATCCTCAGTGCTTTTTAAGCTTTTTTTAAAATTCTGAGAAAGGATCTTCCTAGGTCACTAAGTTGTCCAGGCTGGACTTCATTCTTGATTTGATCCTCTTGATCCTCCTGCTTCAGCCTCCCAGAATCCTGGGATTACAGGTGTGTGCCAGCACTCCTCACTCAAAATATCCTTGAGTCAAGTGTGGTGGTACATGCCTGTAATCCCAGTACTTGGGAGGTTGAGGCAGGAGGATCCCTGTGGGTTTGAGGATAGCCTGTGTTACAAAGTGAGTTCAAGGTCAGAACTACATAGCAAAAACATTGTCTCCGAAAGACAAAAAAAAAAAAAAAAAAAAAAGGAAAGGAAAAGATAGCCTTAAATATGAGATTCTCCTTGCCTCCTGAAGGCTGGGATTGCAGGCCACCATTCCTGGTTCGGTTTGTTAACTTCTCATGACAGGCTGGAAAGAACCACAAGACATCTCAATCCTGGCCAGGCATAGTGGTACACATTTGTAATCCCAGAATGTGGGAGGCTGAGACAAGAAGATCGCTGCAAGTTCAAGGCCAGCCTGAAATACATAGCGAGATCATCTCAAAAAATAAGTAAAATAAAATAAAATAAGTAAAATGAGGTGGGGTTGTGAACAACAATATAGGAATCCAAGCAGCCAAATTGATAAATTTGAAATTTAATTAGCTGAGCTCAGGATCACTCATATACAGACCCCCACCCTGTTTCAGAGTCCAAACAAGTGGTCCTGAACTGGAAAGTTACAGAGTTTTTAAAACAGAGAACCACAAAAAGGCATCCTACTGGAAACAACTTAGCTAGAATCTTACATTAATTTTTGGTTGACACCTGAATCCTGCTTCTTTTGTTGAGCAGGTTAATTTTTCTCTTGTAGGTACAGCTCATTCTCTTTTCTCATGGAATTGTACTCTGAGCAACTTTTCATTCTCCTGAATCAAATACAAGGCACTAATTACATGCAAGGCTCAACATGGCACCAGTTATGCCAAGTTATAACATAAATAAATAAATTGCAGTCCTATCTTCAGATGCATGAAATCTGGAAGAAAGGCTTTATAAGTAAAAAAGGATCACTATCATATTATTCTAGTACTATTTCAAATCTAGAAATGTCAGAGACATACTATATAAAAATAGCTTGAAAATTATGATGTGGTTGTATTTCCAGTTAATAAAATTACTTTCTAAATAATATACTGGGTCAGGGATGTAGCTCAGCAGTATAGCACCTGCTTTGGCAAGCATGAGACCCTGAGTCCGATTCCCAGTACAAAAAAAAAAAAAGAAATTTGCAAATGAATTATGGCACTTACACTATGCAAAGATTAAAAACAGACTTTTCAAAGATTAAATAACACAGGAAAATGCTTTGTGATACATAGCAAAAAAGCTGGCCTAGATATAGACAGTACTAGTTTTGCTAGAAATAGTTAAGTATACAGAAGGAAACAAATAGTTGGATGGTGAGATTACAAGTAAATTTATTTCATCTTGAAATTCTTTTTGGATAAAATAAACACTTTGAAGAAATGGTTCAGTTTCTAATACTTGAGGCTTGTGGTACATTAGGTCTCAATTTAACAGGTATTGTAATAAAAATACTTTTATGACGGATATCACAAAGCTGATGTAGACACAAGACAAAAAGTGGTGACTGAAAAGGAGAAAACTCAGTATTAATTTAACTGCCTGCTTAGTGTATACATTATGATGTATCCCTGCCTGCAAGTACTTAATACAGCTCAATAAATAACATGTATAAATCTAATTCTGTCTTATTACTAAATCATACCTTGAGAATAACTAGAAGTGTGAGAAGGATCACCTATTATGTCCATTGGTAATGGATTGTAGGATTCCCAAGAGTGTTTTTTCATCAGCTCTCCTTTGTCACTGCAGGAAGATGATGACGAAGACAACCCGAGTCTAACATATCTTCCTTTTTTACCACAGAGCGAGCAGTCTACTGGGGTGGCACTAGGTCCCCGGGGCAGCTGAACTTGCTCCCTGTTGTAGTTTCTGATGGCTCCACTGTGATGTACCGAGCGTTCTCGTTGCCAGATATAATGTGTTGGTGCAATGGCCATGACCTATAGTGCAAAACTCACTTTTAGATTCTAGTAAAATGAGAGCAAAAATTGAAACTCAGAAAAGCTGCTTCTTACTCTGAGATAATAATGGAACTCACCAATTTAGACAATAATAAAATAGCTCCAGATAAGACTGTATTACCATAAAGTGATTGATTGCTTGAATCATTAAGACTATAACTGACACAGTAAATTATTTCACAAAGGAAACAGAATGAAGCAACCTTGCAAGTTTTCAGGGTGCTTAATTTAAAAAAATTCTGGCCAGACATGGTGGCACATGCCTGTAATCCCAGCACTGGGGGGGGCTGAGGTAGGAGGATTGCCATGAGTTTGAGGCCATCCTGGGCTACATAATAAGACCAGACTGAATTACAGATTGAGATCTAGTCTCAAATAAATATGTATCTCAATATTCTAATCACAGGAAAGGTAAATAGTTGGCTCAAAAGAGGACGTACTTCTGAGACAGTCTCACTCTGCAGTTCAGGTTGGTTTTGAAATCAATATATAATCTAGACTGGCCTCAAATTCACAGCAACCGTCCTGTCTCAGCCTCCTACGTTCTGGGACTACAGGCATGCACTACCATTCTTGGATTTTTATTGTTTTAAAGACTGGGTGGTGTTGTGTAGTCTTTTATGACAAGTCTTTTTTTTTAGACACAGTCTCATTATGTTGTGCAAACTGGCCTTGAACTGGCTTACGTAGCCCAGGGTGGCCTCAAACTCATGGTGATCCTCCTGCCTCTGCCTCCCAAGTACTAGGATTACAGGTGTGCACCTGCACACCCTACTCAAGAATATGTACTTCTTAACTATGGAATGTGTTGGGTTAAAAAAAATGGAGGTGCCCAGCTAGATATGTTAAACAAATCTTAAAACGTTTGCAATGGTGGCAAGGAATAACTATGATAAGAACAAAGGTAAATTACTTAATGCCTTTGTTCCTCAGTTTCCTAACCTATAATATGGAAACAATAGTGTATTTTGGAGGGTTAGTTATTTAGATTTTTGAGACAGGGTCTCACTTTGTAGTTCAGGCTGGCCTTGAACTCAGTGATCCTTCTGCCTCAGTCTCCAGAGTATTGAGATTATAGACATGTGCCATCATGCCTGGCTATATGGTTTTTCTTGGTGGGGGCAGAGGAGTAAGAATAGATAAAATATGATTTATAAAGCAGTTGTGGTCCTTATCTATCTGAAAATTTTTTTTTTTTGAGACAAGGTCTCACTATGCAGTTCAGGCTGGCTTTGAATGCACTATGTACCCTAGGCTAACCCAGAACTCGATGTGTTCCTTCTGCCTCAGCTTCCCAAATGTTGGGATTAAGACATGGGCCATCATACTGGGCTCTCAGAAATTGTTTGATAAAACTGACTTTAGATTTGGGATACATTATGGGTTTTGCTTATTTATTTATTTTAGTACCGGGATCGAACTCACGACCTTACGCTTGCCAGGCAGGTGCTTATGTGGTTGAGCTAAATCCCCACTCCCCTATAGATTTAGTTTCGTATCATGGCTTTGCCACTAGTAGCTGTATGATACTGAGCTGGTTATTTCAGCTTTGTGAGTTTTAGATTCTTTAAAATAGAGATGCTATCTATGACAGACTGTTCTGAGATTAGATGACATACATGGGTAAAACCCTTAGCACATAATAGTATCTGGCAAAGTGACAGCTATTTAAGAAATCAAGCTAGGAAGTGTACCTTGTGCTGATTTCATGAAACCTAAAACTTCTGTGCGGTCTAACAAAAATATTTAGTTGCAGTCACTTAAAACTCCAAGTAAATGAGAATTGTAACATTTAAGAGCTAGACAGAGCCCTATTAATTGCTTAGACCAGCGACTTTTCAGAGTTTCAAACTCCCAAGTTTTAGGGGCGTATCAGAGGCCCTTGGAGAGACAAGGTAGAGCAGCTCCATTTGGGGTTTAAGAAAACTTTCCTATTAAAATTGGAAAGAAAACCACATTTAGACTTGTTAAACAAGTCCCTGAGAAACAGGGTTACTGTGACTTCTCCCAAGATAAAGCAATAACACTATTTTTTTCCAGTGCTGTGCTTACAGCCACACTGTCATGTACACTTGGCAAATGTTCTACCCTTGAACTACACCCCAGCCCCTGTATTACATTTGAAGGTATATTTTAATACTAAATTTATTTTATAGCCCATTTCTTAAATCCTTTAAATAAATTTTCAACCAAAAACATATAATAGTTGGGTGTGGTGGAGCATGTCTGTAATCCCAGCATTCAGAAAGTGGAGGCCAGAGGATCACTGCAGATTCAAGGCAACCTCCACTACAAAGAGAAATACTGTCTCAAAACCCCAAACAAAAAACACACTAAATTTCTGATGGGATTTATCCAGGGACTTTAATAAACATTAGGACAGGAATGATGTAATTATTTTTTATAATAACCTCTCCAACACTGAACTTGATGTTATTTATAAACTAGCTGTCAAACACTTAATAGAATAAAATCTATTAGGTAATTAATTATCTTTCTATATACCTCTAACCCTTGTTTTCAAGGTTGATCAAAGTTTATATTGATAATTCATTGATACTTATAATGTACTTAACTTTCAAGAAATAGTTCCTTAAATATTTTATTTATCTGTACATCAGCCAACAGGCATTTGTTTCCACTTCTGGCTTTATAAGTAACAATGCTATGGACATTTGGACACAAGTTTTACATGAACATAGTTTTCACTTCTTTTGGCTATACAGCCAAACCAATTCCTGGATCATATAGCAACTCTGTATAATTTTTAAGAACTGTCAGACTATTATTTAAAGCCACTACACTACATTCCTATCGAAAGTGTGTAAGGGTTTCAGTGTTTCTACATGCTCACCAAGATTTGCTCTTTTTACTCAGAGACGTCATAGTGGGCATGAAGTGATACTCCATTGTGGTTCTTATCTGTATTGCCTTGATGGCTAATGAGGCTGAATCATCTCTGGTGAAATTTCCATTCAGATTCTTTGCCCATTTTTTAGGCAATTATTGAAAGACATATAAGTTTACATATAAGTTCCTTATTAAATAGATGATTCACAAAACTTTCTCCCTTTCCATGAATTGTCACTTCACTTGGTATACTGTGAAGGTTGTTTTTGTTTTTCTGTGCTTTTGTTGTTGTTGAGACTGGGTTTTGCTATGAGGTCCAGGCTGGCCTTGAACTTGCAGCTATCATTTTGCCCTCAGCCTCCTGAATGCTGGATTATAGGCATGAGGTACTATGCCTGCCCTGAAGTTTTGAATTTTGATAACATCCACTTAATTCATATATTCTTTTGTTGCATATATATGTGTATATATATATGTATATATATACACATATATATATATTTTTAAGTTACATACTGTCATCATTGGAAATAGTTTTTTTTTTAATGTTGCTTATATTTTTGGCATATTTAAGAGACCTAATTGAATGTCATAAAGATTTATCTTCTAAAGATTTTAGCTGTAATTCTTAATGTTTACATGTTCTATCCATTTTGGGTTACATTTTACATATGACATACTCAATTTTATTCTTGTGTAGTCAGCTGTCTCAGCTTTGACATGGTTAGATAATAGATATCTTTCAGTTCATATCAAATTTCCTGTTCTTAAATCATTGTCTGGTATTTTAAAATTAATATGCCTAAAATTGAGCTTCTGTTTCTCCCCCAGAAGACTTGCTCCACTTTCTTTAGCAGGGTTTATTTCTGTCTTCAGTGATCTGCTTCTGCTATTCAGCAGCCTCTAACCTTTTCTCTGGGGACTAATCCCAGTACCTTATAATGCTAGGAAGCACTGTACCACTGAGCTACACTCCCAGTCCCTTTTAAACTTTTGCTGTCTTTGAACTTATTTTTATTTATTTATTGAGACAGGGTCTCACTGTTCAGTTCAGGCCAGACTTGAACTTACTATGTAGCCCGGGTTGGCCTCAAACTCAGGCTTCCTCCTGCCTCAGCCTTCTGAGTGCTGGGCTAACAGGTGTGCACCACCGTGCCTGGCTGGCCTTGAATTTATGATCCTCCTACCTCAGCTGCCCCACATAAGCCCAGTAGCAGGGACTGCAGGCATGTGCTATTGTGCCTTGCTTCCTGTTGAATTTTCTCTGCCATCTTGTGAGGAGAGGCAGGAATGGGGAGTGTGAAAGTCAGCAAACTTCTTGAGTCTTCGATACTATTCAATTAAGCTAGATATTACTTTACACAGGTAGAAAGGAAATGTCTCTTAGTCATACTAAAAATCTTGATCCTTTTTATTATTCCACATGTGACAACTTTCTTGAGACTGTTCTATTCCAGATGCTCTTCTCTCGGTGTATAGTTGTTGGCTATCCAGCTGTTGGTGAATGCTCTTCAAGTATGGTGAGCAGAAGCAAGTACAATACTTTATAGCCTGATGATTGGTTCTTCTTTGCTGCAGCCTAAAACTACATTTTGCTGTAAGTTCTGTTATATAACTAACCTTTCAGCTGCCTATACCCTTTTTTGTTTTGCTTTGCTTTTTGCCTTTCACATTCATGCTAATCAGGCACACCATTCTCTTTGGCTCTTTACAGTCTGGTGCCAGCAGGTGAGGAAATTCCAGGGCTAACAGCGTGTGTGGACATGGCTGCAGTTAGGACGCAGTCACTGCACTTAGAGGGGGCAGGCAGCCCACCACGAGGTGCACTACTGCCAGTTCTGGTGTCCTGCTTCTGCTGCCTCACTATGACCTTATCTGAGTAGCCCACAGGCTCAATCCTTTTACTTAGAAGAATGTTAGAATATGGCCCTGTCACTTCCAAAGATGCAACAGGTATGCAAATCATCCAGTCTTGATCTGGGGGAGTAGTGACAAAAAGCAAACCAAAACAAATGCAAAACCAAGCCAAATAAACAAAACTCTAGGGCTCTTTTGATGCCCTGTAATGGGAATGAGTCTAGTTTAAGTTCTTTAATGAGGATCTGTTTTATTTTAGAGGGACTCAAATGCCCAACTTTTCATCTTTTCCAACTGAATTTAATCTTTTTTTTTTTTTTTTTTGAAACAGGGTCTGTGTAGTCCAAGATGGTCTTGAGTGAACTATGTAGCCCAGGCTGGCCTTGACCTTGTGGGTGATCCTTTTGCCTCAGTCTCCTAAATACTGTTTTCATAGGCGTGCACTACCATACCTGGCTATTGAATTTAGTCTTGAAAGTTTTGACTTGCTGGGTAGTCTTCTAAGTTATCTCTGAAAACTTGGATTTCTCTGCAGGAGTCAAAAAAAATTTTTGGGGGGGGGTTTTTTGAGACAGTGTCTCACTATGCAGTTTCGGTTGGCCTTGAGCTCACTTTGTAGCCCAGGTCTAATTCAATGATTCTCCTGCCTCAGCCTGCCAAATGCTGGGCTTATAGGCATAAGCTACCACGCCTGGCAAAAATTCTAATTTAATTTAATCTATAAATACACATTTGGTATTCCTTCATCCCATTGATAAATATAATTCACAAGGTTAGTCCTGGACAGAATTCTGTGACTTGCCACTTATGCCTTCACTCAGGTTTGACACAGATCCATCAACTGGTTTCCCTGGCTTGCACTTATTAAACTAGGTAAGATTTTCATTTAACTACAGACTTTTCTACTCACATTTATCAAGATTTTATTATTTTTTTAAAAGCAGAATGTATTCATTGAACGAAAGAAAGCTTCTGTCTAGAGACAGGCAGAAGGGGTCCCAAGTGGGTTGCCAAGGACGCTGATTTTTATAGAGCAAAACCACAAGGTGAGGCAGGTCTAAGGTAGGGAAAAATGGGAACTCCAAGTTGGGCATGAGGTGGGACAGAATTATGGTCAGCCAACAACATTGAGTATAACTACTCAGGTAAGGTTACATTGGGATCCAATAGCACAACGAGTCATGTTGCAAGCAGGAATGGGGCCTTTGCCTGTAGGGGATGGATTAGTGGTTGCTTCTGCCTTCCTCAAGATAATCAAGGTATCAAGATGATACCTATTTACAATATCAATCCCTGATGTTTATACTTAGGGTGTGATTGCATTGTTTTGCTTTTTGTCTTGATTATTAAGGTTTTTGAACTAGTAAAAGTTTACAGTGATCAATGCTTTCCACTTAACTTTGCTAGCATTGTTGTTTAGTTTGTTTTTTGTTGTTGTTGTTATTTAGTTTGAAACATTACCTTTATTAAAAAAACAGAACAGTGCTGGGCATGGTGGTGCATGCCTGTAATCCCAGCACTTGAGTGGCTGAGACAGGAGGATTTCTGTGAGTTCAAGGCCAGCCTGGGCTACATGGCAAGACTGTCCCCAAAACAAACAAACAAAAAACCCCAAGCATTTGATAAAATAACTGATTTTTAAATTTTTAGTGTTTTGCTGGTTTGTCTTAATAAAATCTGACCCCCTCAAAAAAATCAAGACACCAAGGGAAGTTAAATAAAATATTTTATGTTTTTATGGCTTATGTTTAGATGTTCCCACCAAAGCCTCATGTGGTTATAGATATTTTTTATTTTTGTACTGGCAATCAAACTCACGACCTTGCATTTGCTAGGCAGGTGCTTATGCCACTGAGCTATATCCCTGGCCCCTAGATGGGCTTTTTCAGAGGTGGCTAGATCTGTAGTGTGTGATGCTAGAATTGATTCATGGTGCAGCACTAGGCTCAAGGGCACAAAGATTAGGGGTGTCAGTGCTACCCACCTTGAGTAGTGTGGATAAAAGGGGCAGAAAGACACTCTTAAGGTCCTTGCTTATTTTGCTACCTTCTGCCAGCTATGCACCATTTATCCTCTGTGATGCCTGTCTGCCATGCTTACCTGCCTTGGAGCCAGCTGATTATGGACTGAAACCTCTGTAAAGTGTGAGTTAAATGAACCTTTCTGCCAGGGATTTAGATCAGTGGCTCAAGTGCTTGCCTGGTTAAGTGTGAGGTCTTGAGTCTGACGCCCAGTACCAAAAAATAAAATAAATAAACCTTTCCTCCTTTAACTTAGGTATCAGGTATTTTGTCTTGCAATGAGAAAAGTAACTAGGACATTTGTGGAAAGTAGTATCATTTTCAAACATAAATTTATTTTTTATTTTTGTTTTTTTTTTTAAAAGAGTCTTGCTATCTAATATCTGGCCTCAAACTCACGGAAATTTTTTTTTTCCTTAGCTTCCCAAGAGCTAGGATTACATGTGAGCCAGCACACCTGGGCTATAAATTTATTTACATTATAAACCATGTATTTCAATCTTAGGAATTTGGAATTTCTCATACTTTAGTAGAAATTATTACACTCTTCAATAAGATACTTTGGTATGTCTAAGCCATCCTTTACCAATATAAGTGATCTTTTAAATAGGAGCACAACACTAAAATAAAAATACTCACTACAGAAGTAACCTGCTCCTAAAAACAAGGGACAATTTTTTAATTAGTGTGATACAAAATTCTAACAGCAACATGGCAATATACCAGGTGTACTCAGAGTAATAAGCAAGGTTAATGACCTTTCTATATATACAAAAAAGGAAGCAGCATTTGAAGCACATTTAAAAAAAACAAGGAAAATCAGATAAACAGAAAATGACAACTACATATGTGAAGTATTTTTAAATCCTTACCTCCTCACAGCATCGCCTGCTTACAATAGCCCTATAGTCAATTCTATCCCAGAGCTGGTCCCTTAACTTTAAGAAATTAGGGAATAATTTTCTCCAGTTTTTCCCTAAAGCCCATGGAAAAATTTCATATTTGGATTCTTCTTCATCTTCTTCAACTGTATTAGCCAGATACCTAACAAAGACAACCAACAATCCAAAAAAGAAATGAGTACCAACAAGAATGGTAGTTAACCAAAAACAGAAATATAAATGGCATATAAACACAAAAGATGTTGAGCCTTACTCATAAAGAAATGTACAACAAAAATAGAGTTGTGAATTTTAGTTTGTTGAATTCTCGGTGCTTTTGTATTTCTTTAAATGTTGAGCTTTGTTCTGGCATGCAGTTCTTTGGAAACAGTCTAGTTCTGACACTCATAAGATTTCCTAGGTGGATCCATAGGAGAGTTTGTTCTGGGGCTAACTCCCCACTGCTAAGGCAAAACCTGAGCACTTCTCTCCATGAGTTACGAGTTCTTAGTCTGATTATGACAACAATCCTTTCCTCAAGCCTTCTGTGAATGAATGTAAGGAAGGCACTGTTTCCCCTAATCTTTTCTTATTCTCTTTCTCTATACTCAGGTAGTTCCTTACACACACATGGGAATCAGTATTCTGCAGAATACTTGAGGGGAACAAGACATACATAGAAGCAAAAAAATACAACCCATAGTAAGAAAAAATCCCCGCCCAAACCAATCCAAATTCACACATCTAAGGATATTAAAATAGTCATGAATATTCCACATACTCACAAAACTAGACAACTAAAAAATGTGCTTCTGCAAAGAAAAACTAGAGTACACAATGAAAAATACATGGAATGAGATAACAGATTAAACAATGCAAAAGAAAAGAATTGTTAATAGAAGGCATAGCAATAGAAACTATCTAACATGAAACACACAGAAAAAATTAAAATTACAAACAGACTACATAGATAGATGTAGGGTAAATTTTAAAAATTTAATAAGGATGGAGGTGGGGATTTAGCTCAGTGGCACAGTGCCTGCCTGGTATGCATGAGGTCATGAGTTTGACTCCCAGTACCAAAAAAAAAAAACAAAAAAGGGTGAAAGTGGAGTCATTTAAAGATAGCAGGTGGCCATAAAAACATTTGAAGAGGCCAGAGATTTAGCTCAGAGGCATAAACACTTGCCTGGCAAGAGCAAGGTCATGAGTTCAATCCCTGGTACCAAAAAAAAAAAAGGAAAAAAAAATTGAAGAAACAATCGTTAAAAATTTCAAAATTTGATAAAAACCATAAATCTAAAAAATGGACCCCAAGGCTGAAGAAATGTAATAAAATTGTACCAATGTACACCACAAACCAGTGATAAAAAAGGAACAAAGATCAGAATGGAGCGGATTTTCCATCAGAAATAATACAAGTCCCCACAGACAAGTTTCCAGGAAAAATGGAATGGTAATTCACAACAAAAATATTAAAAATGGTAATTCACAACAAAAATACACAGGGCATCAGGGGCAGAAACAGACTGTGAAAAATCTTAAGAAACTGTAATTAACAGAACATAAATATAACTGTCTAGTATGTGTTAAACATTTCAAGTACCTTGATAATATAAAGGGCTAAGAACATTTGAAAAATAACAAAATAAGAGCAAGGTGCAGTGCCACACACCTGTAACCCCAGCACTCTGGGAGGCTGAAGGAGGAAGTTCAAACCTGCCCATGTCTTAAAATGATGCAGCTCAGCCCCAAAGCCCTGGGTTCAATCCCCAGTACTGGGGGGAAAGAGAACATGAAAAATTTTATAATAAATTCGTTAGCATACTAGACACTTCAATATAAAATTAGTGAACTGAAAAGTAAATCTAAAAAGTTTATCCCAAGTATAGTCCAGAAGCCAGGCATGGTAGCACACTGGGAGGCCGAGGCACTCAGGAGGTAAGGCAAGAGGATCATTGTGAGTTCAAGAACAGCCTGACCTACAAAGTGAGCTCAAGGCCAGCCTGAACTGCATAGCGAGACTCTGTCTCAAAAAGATAAAACAAAACAGAACAAATGAAAAGTACCCTTCAAAGAAACAAAGATAGAAAATGTCAAAGAAAAGTGATATGGGACACAGAGTGAGGCATAAACGTATTTAAATGATTTTAAAAGGGAGTAATAGAGGAGATGGGAAAAAGGAATATTTGAAGATACTGTAATTAAAACCTTCCAAGAGTTGTTTGTTGAAAGGTAACTATCTTTAAAAAAGGTAACTACTTCTAAGATAACAATATGTAATTTATCAACTACTGATTTCTTAGTTTTTTTTTTTGAAATTCTGTATTATTTCTACCCCTGTTTCTGTTTTGCTTTTTTTCTCTAAAAAAAAAAAAAAAAAAAAAAAGATATCTTCAAATCCAGGAAGTCCATCAAATCTCAAGTAGGTTATAAAAAAGAAACCCATGCCAATACTATAGAAAAAGAAGTGTTCAAATTAGCCAGAAAAGAAGGCAAATAATCCCAAATGGATCCTTACAGTAGCCGAAGGAATGGTAAAGATATAAATATGTGGGTAAATCTAAACAAATATTAAATGCATAAATAATTCCTAAAGTTCCCCATTTGTTGGAGGGCATCCAGTAGAATTATAGACTTGCAAAACAAGATAGTATAAATTGGATTGAAGTGATTGCACTTAAAGTGCTTAAGCTTCTTATAATAAAAACACTAGACAATTGCTAAAAGGTAGAGACTGCGTATCTCGAAACAAGCAGAGGAGAAAAGATGTGAAACAAACAAACAAACAAAAAAAACCCTTCAGTAAAAAGAAGTTGAAATGGAGGAGAAAAGACAGAAAAAAATGGGGCAAAAAGAAAGCATTTAAGATGGCAAGGGAAAAATTCAAATATATAAGCAACACAAATATTATTCAGTTGCAAAAATGAATGGACTTCAGAGACACAGCAATTTAAAGGAATCTGAAAATCATAACGTTATAAAGCAAAAGAAGGAAGTCACCAATGAATAGTACACACATTTTACAGTGCCCAAAACAAAAAAATTCATGCATTATTTTGAGACAACACAGAATCAAGGAAGTTAAGAAAGATTCTGACAGAGAAACCATGGTAAAATTCCTTGTTTGTGTGTGTGGTACTGACAAGAACTCATAGTTTGGGCTTGTGGTACCGAGGATTGAACTCTCACGACCTTGCGCTTGCCAGGCAGGTGCTTATGCCACTGAGCTAAACCCCCAGCCCAACATTCCATTCTTAAGCTGCCATGGTGAGTGTTACTATAATTTAACTTTTATTCTTTCATACACACAACCGTAGTTGAAGCAATCTGTACATATTTTACATTAAGAAATTTAAAAGTGGACCGGGGATATTGCACAGTGGCACAGTGCCTGCATGGTGAGTGCAAGGCTGTGAGTTTGATCCCCAGTACCAGAAAATATATATATATAAAAAAATAAAAAATAAAAGTACAGAAGGATATGCATATTTCTTTTTAATGTAATACATAAACACACAAGTTCATATACAGAAAATTATTTCTAGACAAATTTCCATGAAACTTAACTTGTTCTTGAGAAAAGGGGCTAAGTTACGAGATAGGAGAGACTTGCTCTGTACTTTTTAATCACATGCATATTCATAATATAAAACAAAGCCTACACATTATTTTATTCTCCCTTAACATAGTTATACATACTTTAATATTGCCTTATTATACAGTATTATTTAAAACCCATTCATTACATGAGTCAACCCATGTCCCCTGTGAAATTACATACAGTAATTTCTTACTCTAGCTTCTGTTAGGTCTTAGCAAAAGGTAGACAGAGCTCGGCTCCACACATGCTTGCCGACTAAACAATGAAAAATCTATATAATGCACTGTGGTGCTGTATCACATCATGATTCTATTTTTTTGTTTGTTTGCTTGTTTGGTTTTTTGAGACAAGGTCTGGCTACATAATTCAGACTGGACTCAAACTCACTGTAATTCACCTGCCTCACCCTCCTGAATGCTGGGATTATAGGCATGTGCCACCATACCTAGCTTTATGATTCTACTCTAATAATTCTTTAGGCTCAATGTGGCAAAATATCTTTGTCACATATATGGAAGTTGTTCTCTAATTTGAAACAGATTACTTTGTGCAGAGTCTATTTCTTTTGCCTAATAATTAAATTTATTCAAATACAGAATTAAGAAACTATGTTAGTCATTGAAGGATAAAAGAAAAATAAGATGTATGTTCTTTGTTAAGGGGCCTATAGTTCAATAGACAAAACAAATGAGTATGAACCTAATGTAAAAGAGAATATGGAAGAACAATAATAGAAGTTTAGAGTGTTATAAGATACTCTATATATATTCTATATATCTCTATATATTAGAGAGCCTGGGATATAGCTCAGTGGCGCAAATGCCTGCTTCACAAGTGCCCAGTCCTGAGTTCAACTCCTGACACCCCCCTAACCAAATAAAAAGAAGATATAGAAAGGAAACATTACAAGATGACAGAGTCAGGCATAGTGGCACATTTCTATTATCTCAGCACTTGGGAGGCTGAGGCAAGAGAAATGCCATGAGTTTGAGGTCAACCTGAACTCATAATGAGTTCAAGACCAGCCTGAACTACATAGTGAGCCCCCATCTCAAAACAAAACAAACAAAAAAGAACTGTGGCTAACAGAAAGTAATGAGAAGAGCTACTGAATCAGGTCACATAGAAAATTATGATAAAAAACAGAATGGAAATCATAATTCATATTATTTTAAATAGCTTAAATACAACATGCATACAATCTTACAGACTACCACATAGTATAAGATGAATAATGCTTTAGTGGTAATAACTTTAAAAAAACAAGTGAGGCCTGGGATATAGCTCAGTGGCACAGTGCCTGCTTGGCAACTGAGTTGAATTCTCTGTACCAGAAAGGGAAAAAAAAAAAAAAAAAAAAAAAAAAAAGGCCAAGCCTGGGCTATATAGCAAGACTATCTTGGGGAGAAAAAAAAAAGATGGGAAATAACCAAGTGAATTGAATCCAATTTCAGGGCTAGTAAGATTTAAACTAAAGCTGGGCATGGTAGTGCATACTTGTAATCCCAGTGCTCAGGAGGCTGAGGCCGGATTGCCATGAGTTTGAGGCCAGCCTGGGCTACATAGTGAGCCCTGTCTCTAAACAAAACAAAACAACAGCAAAATAAATGTTAAAGCTTCCTTTAGTTTGTTTTAAGTCCTCAGGGAGGAAAAAACTCTATAAAATAGGCATTACATTAAAATACAGACACAATACTGACATGTGTAAGCAGCAATTTAACTTAGTGTCAATAGTTGAATTTAATCACACCTGAATCTGCATCTCAACTCTGCTGCTAACTTCTGTGATTTTGGAAAGTACCTAAGTCTTGGTTTTCTCATCTGTAAAATGGGATAATAAAAATTTATTTCATAGGCAAGACTAGATATATTAATATATAAAAATTTTGTGGGACCTTCCATTTAATACTCAATATTAGCTAATACTATTATATTATATTCTTCCAATTTAGCAGTCACAAAATTTTAAAATGAGTTCATTTTCCCCTATGTACTAGAAAATACCCCTTTAATAAATGCAGAAGTCAGTTTTTTCTACTCTTATTTCTTTAAAATTTTACTCATATTACATTCCCAATTGTAACACTATATCCAGGTACAGGGTCAAAAAACCAAACACATTTATTTTTTGGTTCTGGCAGTAAACCCAGAGTCCCACATATGATAAGCACTCTACCACTGAACTGTACTGCCAGCCTCCAATATGTATTCTTAAACTATATTTCTGCTGGTTGAATTCTAACCTATGGATTGGAAAACCATATCTTTAAAGCCATTTAATAGATTATAATGCTAAGATGAATTAGTGCAAGGTCTGTGGAAAACTGTGTTACTTTGTCATAGTTCTGTATATTTAGTAAAATTACTGGTGGATACTAGAAGTATTAAATATAAGTAATTTTTATCTCATGAACAGACCCACAAAAACTATGTCTAGAGCATTTTCAAGCTAAGCATGTTGGTACCTGCCTATAGGTGTACCACTTGGGAGGCTGAGGCAGAAGGATCATGAATTTGAGGCCAGCCTCATTCTACATATCAACTTCAAGGCCACCTTGACTAAATAGTGAGATCCTTCTTAAAACAACCCCCCCAATCCAAGCTGTTCAATGCCAAAGGGCAATGATGATGGTGATTTTTATTATCTATTCAATCTCAATTTAAAAAGAATATTCTGGCTTTGAAAAAGTCTAAGTCATAAACAGAAGAATTTGGAACGATTTATGGGAGTGCTCTGAAGAATATAAAAGGTGTAATACAAACTCAAGTGGAATATTTAACAATGAATCTTAGAAATATAAGGTCAGTGAAAAGAACATAAAATTTTCCCATTAAAGTGAAAAATGTATAGCTTTTATACAGAAAGGCCTACACAAAGATATTCATAAAGTTTAAATAACTTCTGTTTGAAGTAAGATTATTATACATATTATAATCAACATGTAAAAGCATACTTACAAAGCAACAAAGAAATTTATCCTGGTATGCTCATTTATAGTAAATTTAGCTCTCTTGAAATAAACAAAGGTCATAGCCAAAAGATACTATAAGAAAAAAAGTTAGAAATTAATAGTTTTACTAACTACATTTAATAGTTATTTTAAAATTTTCTGATGAATATACTAAAGGATTTATCTTTATTACAGAATCACCTATAGAATCACTTATTTTTTGTCTCCTGTAATTAAGTCATATAAAGTTATTATGATTAAAATTGATTAGATGGGCTTCTACATTTTATTACAGTGAATAAAGTTTAAAACTTCACTTTTAAAACTTAAAGATGAAACCTACAGATAAAGTTGAAACAGTAAAATGAATAATCATATATCCTTTATCTGCATTTATATTTGTGGCATTTGCTTGGTGTCTTTGGGTATGTACATATACACATAAACTTTCCTCTGAATCTTTTTAGTTATAACACTCATACTTTTTCTCTTGTAGCAGGGTGCTGCTATTTTGACTAAGGCTGGTCTGGAACTCCTGGGCTCAGGTGATCCTCCCAGCTCAGCCTCCCAAGTGCCTAGACTATAGTCATATGCCACCAGCCCAGGCTGGAGATTTTATGTGCTGGAGATTACATCCAGGACCTCATGTATACTAACCACATGCTGTACCCCAGCTCCTATACCTGTGGTGGTGAACCCAAGGCACACGCTATTGTGTTTTGTTCTGAAGACAAAGTATGTTAATGTATAAGCTGCTTTTTCTAAACTAAAACCTCAGGTTTCATTCTAGTGTTGGAACTTTGCAGTAAGTGGACTTTGGGTTACAGTTCGGCACTTGGTCTCTAAAAGTTTTACCATCACTGTCCTATACTTACACACACACCCTGTACCAGGGACTGAACCCAAGGCCTTGTCCTTGCTAGGCAATCACTGTTTCATTGAGCTATATATACCCAGTCCTCATTTCATTTCAATTTGAAAGAGGATCTTGTCAAGTTGCCCAGGCTGACTGACCTCAAACTTGTCGTCTTCCTGCTTCAGCTTCCTGAGCAGCTGGGATTACAGGTAGAAATAAGCCTGATTTTTATATTCCCTTTTTTTCTTTATATAGTCACTTTACAAAATAACCTTTTAAACTGCTTCTAAGCAACAATCAGAAATTAGAATAGCATAGCTTTATTAACATGGTGAAAGCACATTTTAGATGTACTATTAGATACACTGCTAGCCTATTGAACACGTCAAGGTCTGACTGTTCAAATTAAAAGTTCTAATATTAATGTATTATTTTCTTTTTCATAAAATAATTATTCAACCCATAGTCACGGGATGGGATACTAATGCGAATCCAGGTTTTCAAAACTTCTAGTAAAGGATTCTTGAAACAGTGTTAACACTTATAAGCTGGGCACAGAGGCTGAAGCAAACTCAAGACCAGCATGGGCTACAAAGTGAGCTCAAGGCCAGCCTGAACTACATAGTAAGACCCTGTCTCAAAAAGACTAAGTAAGTAAGTAAGTAAGTAAATAAATAAATAAATAAATAAAATACTCCTAACTTATTTTTTCAAACACTGCCCCCTGCTGTCCAATGACTTTAATGCTTTTAAAATTGTAACATTTAAAAACTTGGTAACTGGCTGAGGATTTAGTTCAGCAGTGTGAATACCTGCCTGGCAAGCGTGAGGTTGTGAGTTCAATCTTTCGTACCAAAAAAACAAAAACAAAAACACACAACTTGGTAACTCCACAGAAACAGGATATTCAACCAAAAAGTCCTACTTTTTGTTTTTTTGGTACTGAGAATCAAACTCAGGACACTGTGCTTGCCAGGCAGGTGCCTGTGCCACTGTATCTCCAGGCCCATTATGTTAATTAAAAAAATAATTAGTGACATTGTGATTATATTTTAAGAGAGCCTTTATATATTTTAGATCTACATTAAGAAATATTTATGGATATAATGTTAGGATGTCTGGAATTTGCTACAAAATAATCCAGTTTTGAGAGAAGGTTTAAAACAATGACTGTTAGGTTAGTAACTTTGTTTTGTTTTGAGACAGGGCCTCACTATATGGCTCATGCTGCCCTTGACCTCACGGTGACTCTGTCACAGATTCCTGAGTTGCTGAGTACAGTTGTGCACCACCATGTCTAGCTAAAAAGGTTTTATTTTGCCATTTTAAGTGTGATAAAATGTTCAATTTAGTGGGTAATCATAAGCCAGCCTTCTGATCATTCTCTTTTCTATCTGTATACTTTAAGTGGGAAGTGAAGTTATGCTGAACTTTCTAGATGGGGGTCTCACTATGAACTCACTTTGTAGCCCAGGCTGGCCTTCAATTCTCAGTGACCCGCTGGCCTCAGTCTCCCTAGTGCTGGGATTACAGTCATGTGCTACCATGCCCAGTTTAGCAGAATTTCAACTATTAAGCTAACTCAAAAAGCACAGTGCTAGTGTGGTGGTGCAGGCCCGTAATTCTAGCACTTGGGAGTTTAAGGAAGAGGATCACCAAGTTCGAAGCCAACCTTGCCTACATGAATTCAAGGTCAACCTGAACTACACAATCAGATCCTATCTCAAACAACCAACCAAAAAACTAAAAACAAATAAAAACATAACACCATAGAAATATTGGTGCTTCTAGTTAAGCCATTCTTTTAAAAAAAATTTTTTTTATTTTAAAAACAAAGCAAAAAAAGAATACAGAATTTCAAAAATATAGGAAATTAACACTAGTTAATATGTTGCATACTGTTATCCTGTCTTCCAGTAGATGACATTCTTTTCTGAAACAATGATTCCTAAATAAAGAACATGTTATTGTCATTTGTTTTATTTAAATTACAAAATATTACAATGTACAAGAGATTTCCTTAGTGGAGTGAATACCAGAATATTTTTTCCACAAAAAATAATTTTTTCCACAAAAAAAGTTTTTTGATTAAAAACAGTAATTCTGAAGAAGGAAAAAAGAAAAAGAATTCTGATCAAAATGTATCACGTATATACTGAATCATATTTTCAATAAAAAAAGACATGAATGTAAAAGGTCTAGTAACATAATGCTGGTTAATGATTATCTTGATACTAAATTTACCTTGTCTGCAATTTTACAGCAGCAGTCCATCCATAAGAAATCTTGAATTAGATCATCATCTACAACAAAAGATAGCTATGACTTGCCTTTTAAAAATACAATATTGTCTTTTGAAAAACTAATTTCTATTTCAGAAGATTATAAATAATGCTTATAAATTAAACGACAACAAGACCAAGGTTGTCTAAAGTGTAGTTTTCAGCTCCTTAGTGTATTTACCACTGTAAGGACTATACAAAAACCCAGCACCATCTCCCTTTCTCTTTCCCTCTAATTTGTCTCACTAGGAATACGGTTCACCTTGGAGGGAGAACAGTGTATCTGGTTTACCTAGTGCCAAGAACAAGTGGAATCATAGCTCTTCATTCTTTTCCAAAATCAATTGTAAAGGGTAGAAATGGAATCTGATAAAAAATAATTCAATTTTTAAGAAATAACTTAATATTTTTTTCTAAATATGTTGTTATATGTTTTCCCTTTTTTCTATTACTTTCCCCCTTTAGGTTCCAGTGTATTTTTACTTTTAGAGTCTTTTTCTCTACTTATTTCTGTTCCACTTATCTACTCATAAATGAAAATGTCTACATAAAAGGGTTTGAAATTCATTAGCTGTTTAAAACTGAGTATTAGGGTGAAACAAATCAATAAACAAAAATGTTAAGGACAGCATTCAAAAAGTAGGTCAAAAACACTGTTCAATTTTGAAGGACTCAAATATAATAATCTTAAAATATGTCGGTAACTACCAAAACACAACCTAGGACAAAAATATATAATCTAGGAAAATAATTTTTTCTATTTCCTCCTTCAGTTTAAGAAAGTACATATTCAATTTTACATGCTAGAAATATGTGATCAAGTACTTGGAAAGTTCTAAGAACAAGTACTGATTTCCTGTGGATTAATTTGTGTCCTGGTAACTCTATTTCTTAAATTACCTAAAACGGTAGAATCAGGTACCTACAGTCCTTACTACCTTTCCTTTCTTCTTTTTAAAAAATTTCATTTTCCTTTTCTTCACATCTTGACCACCTTGCCTTAATGTATCTAGCCTTCCTCTATAATTAAGGAGGCCTGCTAGCTCCATCTGTCAGATTGTGGTGTCTGCTTGACTTCATTCATTCCCACCAGGGACCACCTATCCCACTCCTTATCTAAAATTATCTACCACCAAATAAGGATCTTTTTTCTTTTTTGGCTTAGTAGAAATACTACTAATACTTTTGCTTAATTGCTTATTAAGAAATTTACCAGAAAAGTAGCAATATCTGTTAATCTAAACAAACTAAAATTCAATTTCATCATATGAACATGATGATAAAAAATGGTATTCACAAACAGTATTCTCAAAATGTAATACTGAAACTTTGGTAGGTTGACCAACACTTCCAATTTGCTTGGTGTTAGCTGTCAAAAGTCCTAGAAAGCCCATCAAGTACAAACTGGTTGATAGCTTGTGAGTCTTCATGTACCATCTTACTATGATTCAAACAAAACCCACGCTATGAATCTGAATTTTTGCTATCTTCGATACTTGTATTTAAATGGTCTAGAAGCTAGATGAATGTGAACTTTTAATTCACAAAGTGAACCAAACAAAACCGAACATTAAAAAAGAAGTAAAAACAAAATCAAATTTGATTATAGATTAGAAATTTGACAAAGAAAAACATTATCCTTTTTGATCATTATGAGACTGCTAAAAGTTTACATTCTAATTTTAAGTATAATTATGCTATTAATACTTTTTTATTACTATAAAATTAATAAAACAAATTTACATCCTAATTTTCAAGAACTTTAAAATTATGCTATTAAAATATTTTAAACCTACCAAATAATTTGAAGAAAGCAGTCATTTCCTGACGCTGGATAACTAGACAAGGCCCTTTGGGGCGTTTGGACTTGTTATTGTGTGTACTTTTGTCAGATGCTTGCAAACTATCTTTAAAAATAGTACGCTTGAGGTTAACTTTAGGCTGATGTGACCTATTTGACCCTGATTTTACATGAACAGTGACAGTAGGTGGTGTCTCACAACACATCTGATTGTGCCTCATTTTGGTTTCGAGATTCCTGTAAAAATAAAACATACAATTATTTACCACACTCACTCATTTCTGTATAAAAATCAATTGGATGATATTACCCAATGCAGTTATATAAATGTTATTGAACTTACTATTTAAAATGTTATTTGTGACAGTGACTCACATTACACATTGCTTTTAGAATTTAGTGCTAGGAAAAGCTGGCCTCCTTTGGGTAACTACATACTTCCCTTGGCATAGCTCAGTGGTAAAGCACTTACCTAGCAAGCATGAGGTCCTAGGTTTGATTCTCGGCATCATAAAATATAGATAAAAGTATATACAAATACACAATATTATGATTTAATAAAATCTAAAACAAAGTTGGTAATCCACCAATATTTAATAATACATTGTCATTACTTTGATGGTAATTAGGAAACATAATTACTAAAGCTATCTTTGGTGAACTTTGTGTTCAAAGTATTTCTAGTGCAATGGAAAATGAAGGTATCAAAGGTGAATCAGACCCGAATGAGAACCTCTGACTACGACTCATAGTAACACAGGCAGCCATACTTCCCTTGGTATTCAGAGTTAGGTACAGACTCACCTTCCTGACCCTGAAAAGATTCCCTGCAGGAGGAAAGAATGGAAAATACCACTAGGCATAATGAAGATAGAGCAGCACTGTCCAATATACTGAGAGTTGCACATGTAATTTTGTATTTTTGGAGACCTTTTCAAAAAGGCAAAATTTAATATATTTTGATATAACCAAATATATGCAAAATATTTAACAGTGGCAAAGTTTCACATTTATTAAAGGTTGGAAAAGCAGGCTCTACAGAGTAAGTTTGGGCCAAATGAAAAAAAAAGGAGAAAAAAAAACCACACCCTACAATGAAAAGACAGAATAGTACATCCAAAATAGTTAAAATGTAACTAATATAAAAACTAGTGAGAAAAAAAAACCTAATGAGATATTTTACATTTTAAGTCTTTTGAAATCTGGTGTGCTAGTGTGTATTTTATACTTTCTGTTTGTCTCAATTTTGATTTTTTTTGTAGTAGTAGGGATTGAACCCAAGGCCTCTTGCACACTAAGCAAGTATGTTATCACTGAGTTACATTACCAGCTCTGAGACTAATTTAAGTTTCTGAGACATATAGTCCTATCAAAAAATATATTAAGGAAAGAATATTTTACACTCCTTCAGTTTTAGACTTAAGTAAAAATTTAGTTCTTCGGTTGCACCAGCTATACTTTAAGTGCTTAACAGCAACACGTGGGTAGTGGTTTCACTACAATAATACAGAGCTAAGAACTAGGCAGGGAAAATTGTAATTAGTTCTGTAATTGTGTCTCTTCCCTCTCCTACTTCTTTCTCCTTAGATCCTAACATCCAGCCAAGTTTAAGGCAGTTATGGAGCCGAGGGTTCATAGTGCTACAGACTCCAATGAAAGATGAAAGACGATAAATTGAGTCTTGAGACTTGTGTAAGAACCTCCTGCTCTTTCCTACCCCTCTCTCCTGGCAGATAGCTGGAGAGCTCATCCGCGTTTTTTTCCGAGTAAAAGCAGCCTTACATCTACATGGAAAAAACCAGGAGTGGTCAGGCTTCTCAAATTGGGGTGGGAGAGCTAGGTAGGCTTTGGGGAGCGATGCAACAAATATGAAGTAACCACGGCACGTATTTCAGGAGGTTTTTTACTCAACAGTAAATGATTCTAAAGTGTTTTTACATTAAAGCAACCATGGATAATCAAGAAATAGAATGCAAATTTTCAATCAATCAAAAAGTAAAATGTTGTATTTACTGTAGGTCTCTATTCCATGAAACTGTTAATATATATGTATTGGGATACTTCATATAAAATCTGAGAAAACTGAAATGAGATATCTTAAATTCCCAAATAGAGATTCATTGAAATCAAACACTGGTAGAAAAGTTGAAAAGTAAGAGTTGAAGGAGACAAGTCATCAGTGCTACAGTCAATTCCACTTGGAGGTAGTTTTTAATTTTGCTCTTGGTTGGTTATATCAAGACAAGGAGAGTTCCGACTATAAGAGAGGAAAAAAGGGAAGACAAATTAAAATATGGGCCTGTTCTCTAAGGCAACAGACAGGGAAGAGGGAACAAAGAGAAACTATGCTTGGCAAAATTCTTTAATGAACTTTTATTTGGAGTCTACCAATATTTTAAAAAGTTATACCATGGGACTGAGGTGTAGTGGTAAGGCCCCTGACTAGCATGTATGTGCTATCTTAGGTTGGATCCCCAGTGCTACAAATCACCATCAACCACCACCATCAAACTCATACTTGTACAGGATGCTCACAATTTTTATTTTTTGTAAACATACTTCAATTCCAGAAGCGTCTTAAATAATTTCTTCTCTCTGAGGTAACATCAAGGGTCATAAAACAGAAGAATTTGAAGATTCATTTACTTACATGAAAAATCTAACGACAAATCTACTGGCAACTCAGGGAGGTGAGTTTTAGTTTCCTCATAATTGCAATCAAACACTGAGCACTGATTTAATATGTGCCAGCCACTGTGAACATGATCTCATCTAAAAATTATTTCAGCAAGTTGTTTTTCTTTTTCTTTTGCGGTACTACTGGGGATTGAATGCAGCCCTTACCATAAACTGCATCCCCAGTCCTTTCCCTTTCTCTTTTAACTTTTTTGAGGCAGGGACTCGCGAAGCTGCTAAACTGCTCAGGCAGGGCTCAAACTTGAAATCATGCTACAGTCCGTGTGGATGCTTGCACAAACGAAGTGTGTGGCAGCATCGTTCTCACATCGTCTCTTACCGCCTGGGATCTTTCAAGGAAAGAACAGTCTTCGGATGACAGGGAGCTCAATTTCACCTCAACTGCTAACTATAACTTAAATGTTAAATTTTTATTAAACATGCTGGTTGGTATTTTAAAATACGCTTATTTAAGAGATATGTAGACAGACGTAGACGACTCTGATTAGCAAAACCATCTTTAAACTGTGAATTTTTAAATGTGAGATTTTTTTCTTTCTTCCTCCTTGAGCCCCGGTGGCCTCCAGTCGCGGTGGGTGGTGGATGTCCTGGAGAAAAACGTTTATTTCCACATTTTGGAAACGGGCTCAGGGCGCAGCACTGGCAGAGCGCGGCTCTGACTCCCGCGGGGCGCGGACGAGGGCGGCGGCGTCTCAGGGCCCCACGGAGACGGCAGCCTCCTCAGCCCAGCGCCGCCGCTCCCGGCCGGCCGGCGGCCGCCCACACGCGCGGCGTCGGGTCTTCTGCCCCGCGCCCCGCGACCCCAGAACCCCATCCCCCGACCCCGGCCCCGGGTCCTCGGACCCCGCGCTCTCGCAAACACCAGGCCGCGACGGCACCTGCGAGCTTCACTGTGGGAAGATCGTGGGACGCAGCCGCCTCCGCCTCTCGCAGGTGGACGCGGATTGCCGTGAAGGGGACCGAGGGACTAGGAACAGCCGACAATGGACACTGGCCCGCGGGTCTGACCGCGAGGGGCGAGCGAAGGTACCTGAGGACCCCGACGGGGACGCGTGAGCCCACCTCAGCCTCAGCCTCAGCTCCGGCCACGGGCGGTTGCGCGCTGCGCGCTCTACTCCGGACCGCGGGCCCTCACCGTCCGCCCTCGGGCGCGTGGTCAGCCGGACCAATCAGCGCGCAGGGCGGGGCTCGGGGGGCGGGGCCTTCTCCGGCCGTTACACCGCCGGCACCGCCCTTCGGCGAGGTCCGGGCCCTGCGAGGCGTGAGACCTTCCGACGCGGCCCGGGTTTCTCGGGACGCGCAACATACTCAGCCTGTGTCGAGTTCGAACCGTTTGTGCGAGATGGTACAGAGTGCAGGGCTGAGGCTGCCGTCGCTTCCTCGTCTCTACCTCTTTGCTCCGAGGCCCGCGCCCCTCACTCGGGAGTCAGATTCAGAAGCGAACGTCGCAGCAGTTGACCTGAAACGACGCAAAGTCCGCTTAACCCGGAACAGTGTGAATAAAAGTGGCTTTTTATGAGGAGAGGTAAAGGATTCGTAAGCCCTACGTTGTCTACAGTAGGGATTTTTTTCCCTTCCTTCATCTGAAGTTCTTGCCCAAATCCCGGGGGCGCAGTAGGTGTACAGTTAACAAACGCGAGCTGGATAGAGATTCTTCACAGCTTCCCTAGCCCGACATCTTTTCCTTTCAAGGTATTAACTGGCTCCCACTTTGGTATTAACACATCACACCTTTGTTTTCATGTTGCTCGTCTTTCATTTGTAATTACTGTATGATTCCAGAGTGGATAAACCATATTTATATCATGCTTTTAGTTAGATTGCTTCCAGATTTTTTTGCTTCTATAATTACTACTTAAAATCAAGTTTAGCCTCGCCTGTGTGTGGGCCTCCTCAGCAGTTAGTAACACTGATGACTGTTAGTTCCCTTAAGATTCTCACAGAGACAATGATGACAAAAGTCACTACATGAAGAGAGGGCAATCTGATAGTTTTCTTGGCAAAGGCCTTTGACATTTTTTTCCTGGCCACGAAATGGGAGAACGGGTCAAGAGGCATCAACTGGTTGTGAAAATATTCAAGAAATGGCTGCTTTCAGTTTATTTCTCTGGCTTTTCCTGAGGATCCTCTCTTTTGCAAGGTACGAGTTTCCTGTGACTACTAATTTCCAGCCTTTAGTATAACTGACTTACTGAATAATGAATATCCATTACATGGACAACACTGTATTTCAAAATGAGAGTCAAGGAAAGTACCACAATAATGAAAACAGCATGGCATTGGCTTTCTAAAACTTCCTAGCCAGGTATAAACACAAGTAAAACAGGTACAAGGAACTGTGCCAGGGAGATGGATATACTATTCAGTACAGAAAGAAAGCAGTTGAGCCAAGGTACTCTTCAAGATCCGAAAATCTTCACAACTCAATGTTTCATAAAATTTGCATATTAAAGTTGGCAATTGCATATAAATGATAAAGTTATTGGGGAAGCAGCTCACTAAAGTTTTGGCTTTAATTCATTAATGTTCTCATTCCTAGCTTTTTAACTATTTTGGCAAATAAAGTCAACATACTTGAGAATCAGACCTGGTCTGAATTCAGGTTCTCCTGTTTCACCTGCAACATGAATGCAGGCAATTTACTATGCGTCAGTAAATGTAAATGTGGGATGACACCACCTACTTTGTAAATGTGGTTGTGATAAATTTCATACTGTGGGTGAACTGTCTAGCAATGAGGAGACACTGATAGGTATTCTTTTCTTGCCTCTTTGATTTGGGGCTTGTTGGGGACCACTAATTCACAGTGACTGGTTTTGCTATTTCCCTGTGGGATGAAAGGATTGGGATTGTTGGTACCACCCATCTGGGATTTCCCATTGACTCTTCTAATCATGGGATCATCTAAACCTGTTTAAGTCATCTCAGGATTATACTTGTGTCAAGACACTTCTAAACATAAGATTATCCACGCCTTCTGGAGTCGAGTCTTTGGATGAACTGTAATCCTTTGCTAGCCCCACGTATCACTGTACACAGCTAATAAACAGTGGCTGCTTTGGGAGTGGAGAGGTTGGATCCACAGACATTTGACTTTTAGCCACTGAAGATTACTTGCCTCTTTTTTATTTTTCTCTCCGCATTCTTGAGACAGACAATCAGGATTCTTGGCTGGGTTCCCTATATTGTAGAGTGGGACTCTTGGCCAGGTTCCCGACAGGGGCTGAGATAGGGCTTCAGACATTTAAACAAGCAGGCTATGTACTATTAAATCCCCTTTCTCTTTTTATCCATCCACTATCCAGATCTCAAGCATTATTTGCTTACTAAAAAATTCCATGCGTGCCCACAGTCTGGTGATTTTTTATTAACAGTAGTAGTTTTATTAAAGGTAGGAAAAGAAACAGGCTCTACAGAGTGAGTTTGTGCCAAATAAAAGTAGGAAAAAGTATGCCCTACAGTGTAAGGATGGGCCACATGCAAGAGCGAACACCATGGCTACCTGGTCATCTGCACTGCATGTACCTGATCATGATATTGATACTGTATCTCCCCCAAAATAGATGTACCCAGAAAAGCCCCAGTGTAACCTTTCAGGATGCTCATAACATAAGCCCTATCACAAAAATAAGCCCCAACTATCAGCCAGGTGGTCACATTTACTATGTCTGCTGCAACACACAATGGATACTGAATTTCATAATTTTCAACTTTAAAATATAAATTATTTAATTTAAAAATATAAATTATTTGTAAATACCTAAGCAGGTGCCTTTGAGTGAGAGGTAAATATCTATGTAAACAGATGAACTTGAAGACTTATTGCTGACTGGGCTAGTTGGAATAGACACTATGCATGAATACTATGCACACTGGGTTCACGGATGTGGTTGTATCTATTTTTAAAAATTTTTTGTTGTGTCTAATATTAATCTTCTAATTCCACACATCATGTGTTGTAATGATTCACTATGAGCAGGCTGGCTAGACAAGAAGTGCTCATTTAAGGACAGCTTTATCGCTGGACATGAGAGACTGGGACAAATGATTCTACAGGAAATGAAGTTGTAAGAATTCAGGCTGGAATCTGGGATTTGGAGAGTTAGTGTTCTAAAACATGACATGACCATATTGAATAAATGAAGATGTTTGCACATGAATACTGTTGTACATAAAAAAAAAATCTCCTGAATATAAGCCCTATTGCATCTTTTGGAGCAAAAATTAATATAAGACCAGTCTTATTCTGGGAAAATTACAGCAGTAGTAAAAATAACCCAAATGCCTATTGATAAAAAGCATTCTTTATAAAGTTGAGTGTGTGCATATCCGGTAGGCCATCAGTTTCACTTTTAAATATTTATAGAAAAATCCCACATGTACTTCATGGGGCTATGCAAGGAGAATATTGACTACTTGATTGTTAAGATATGAACATGGAAAAAACACCACATGAATACTGAGTACCAGACTAACAACTAATAAAACCAGTGACGGCTATCAAAACATAGTATGGCTGTACAAATGTTTACAGCTGGTACACATTTGGGAGTGGTAGAGGTCGTAGAGAACATTTTCGGGCTTTTTCATCACTCCTTTTCTGGGCCGTTCTACCCGAGCTCCTAAACCACGCGGGTGGAGGTAGACAACTCTATTCATGTGGATATTCTTTCCCTCCACTTACGGAGTCCTGAAGGCTTTTGATCTGAGCTCAGCCAAATTCCTTTTGTGGAATTTTGTACTGTGACCAAGAATTTGATTGCTCTTTCAGAAAAGGAGACACAGACTAGAGTATCAGGAATAATCAGTGCAACAAGGTAACAAAATGTCTAGCAGTTTTTCCCATTGTAACTATTGTGTGTCAACATCACTCTAGGCAGTGTCTGTGAAAAGAGAAAAAGCTCTGCCTGTTCTAGTGGTACAATGAAATTGATTAAGACCTAAAGTTTGAAGGGCCAAGTGATGTGTGACTGTAAAATATGGTGAATGTTTAGATTAAAAACTTTTATAGAAGATGCTTTGCCATGAATTCTCCAAATATATTCCCTGTCACTTCAAACATACTTATCATTCTTATTATCAGGCTTGGTGGGCAGGAGGGTATGTGTGTGGGCATTTGAGACACTTGTCCTGAGCTCTCCAACCTGTCCTGGACAGTTGCTTTTGGCCCCCACAGCTCAGGATAGGCCCTGGAGTGGATCGGAACTTAAAGGCAGTCATATATATATATATACATACACACACACACACACACACACACATATATATATATATTTTTTAAGGAAAAGTCATAGGCCATTTTGCTAGGGCAAGAAGATCACGAGTTTGAGCCCTAGCCCGGGTAACTTACTCGGCATAAAAAATATAAATGGCTAGGAATGTAGTTCAATGAGAAGGCTCTAGGTTTGATCCCCAGAACCAAAAAAAGTGGCAAAAATGATGGAATCAGTGTTTGATGTGAGGGGGGAGTATTCTGTGACTTAATGACAATATATTTTACCACAACAGCTTTTTAAAAAATTATTGCAATAGCTTCTTAAAAAATTTAAATATTTGCCATATTATTTTGCTCAGAGTTTGTTAACAGTCTCGAAGATATGCCCAACATCCTAAAGAAACTGAATAAGGAATAACTGATAGTCCATTAAAAATGGAAAAAAGGTAGGCATGGTGGCACAAGCCTGTAATTCCAGGCTGAGGCAAGAGGATCATTATGTGTTTGAGACCAGCCTGGGCTACAAAGTGAGCTCAAGGCCAGCCTGAGCTGCATAGTGAGACCCTGTCTCAAAAAGGACTGAAAAAAAAAAGTGGAAAGGATAAGAATTTCTGTCAATCTGATAGATTGACAGTGTATCTAAAGTTTAGGGAAATCACTTGCTAAAAGATTGGGGTCTCTTACGCCAAACTGTCTTTGCAGTATAGAACAAAGATTTTAACCTAGATCTCTGATGACTACTTGAATTTCAGGGGAGTTAGCAGACCCCAAATTAGAGACAGACTATAAAACCTGAGGCAACTATCCTGGGAGACAGAGATTTGCTCCTGAAACTTACTGAAGTTACGTTTGGATAGCAATTACATATGCATATATGCTAAGAGTTGGATCCTAGGACTCACACGAGATTTTTAGTTTTTAGTGTGGCAAGTGGGTGGGTTCATGATGTCTACCAAATATTTTCAGGTGACCCCACCCCTTAGCATGTTTTGTCAGGAATCTAGAAAAGCTAGAAAGAATATTCATGTTAACCTACCAATAGCAGAACAGGTGTCAGTTTATCAACCTAGTGAACAAACAGCAACAATTTTGGCAACTATGCCAGTCATCAGAAAGTTATGTATTGACCAGGATGCTGAACTCAGCAGCTTCAGGCACTTAGTATGTCTTACCACCTCCTCAGACACATGAAACCTCTTCCCTTGCCTTTATCCTTGTATATCACATGCACCTGGGATCTTCCATCCTAGAAAAACCCAAACAACATGGTAACACAAGTAAAATTGTATTTATTTTTTGCAATGCTGAGGGTTGAACCCAGGGTAAATGCTAGACAAGTGTTCTACCACTGACATATATCCCCAGTCCCATAAGAATTTGTTGCTGTTGTTTTTTGAGGTTCTTGGTTTGTACTGCAGGCTGGCCTTGAACTATGTGGCCCAGACTGGCATCAAACTCACAAGAATTGTGCCTCAACCTCCTAGTTCCCACGATTTTATAACCACGTTAGCTGGTAAAGATTCCAAAAGGAAAGAAACAGATTTATGGCCATTTTTGTAAAAATAAGGCTTAATAAAACATTGGCAATATAAAAAGTCACAGTGAAAATTTAAGCATATGGTGTAAGTCAGCCAAAGTAGAAGGTGGTTGTTGAAAGAAGTAGGTTTTGAATTTTTATTTTCTAACCAAGTGACTTTAGAAATTCTGGCATTCAAACACACAAAGTCCAATTTTACAGATCATAAATGTTAGTTTCATTTTTGAAGAGGTATCTGTAAGTTTGCTTTTTTTTTTAAGAGCAGAAATATTTTTTGAGAGAAAGAAAGCTTCTGTCTGAGAGACAGAAGGGGTCCCGAGTGGGTCACCTCTAAGTTTGCTTTTGTTAGAGACTTTTGAGAACAAAACTCTAACTCCAGGAGTATACAGTACTTTATGGAATCAGTTTAATTTCCTATTCCCTGTTCATTTTGTAAGGTATGCTATCACTACAGAATTTTAGCCACTTTTAGCTACTAGCAAAAAGGGCCACGCTATTTCTGTTATAACCAGGCTGATATTTTTGCTTATTGATACATTTTAGGTATACATGATGATCACATTCATCATAGGAATTTATACCTGTACATGACATACCTTGATTTTTCGCCATCTCCTTATTCTCCCTCAACCTTTCTCTCATTTACAAAAGCTGTTTCCATTTTTCTTTTTTCTTTCTTCCTAGTTCCCTCCCCCCTCTTGCCATTTGAACATTTTCTTCCTATTTTACAATACCTATGATACATTTTGGTCCATATATACACTTTCAGTTCCTTACAACAGAGAAACAATGTATTTACACGATTCATTTTATTTGAGTATTGCCTTAAGGTGCATCCATTTACCTAGGCAAAGTCTTTAGTTGCTGAGACAAAATACCTGACCCCCCAAATTAAGGAAGAAAAAGTTTATTTAGCTCAGTTTGTGGAGGTTTCAGTACATCATCAGCTGGCTGCAAGGCAGAGTGGCATGGCACAGGGGCAACACTTCAAGGCAGAAGACAGCAAAGCAACAAGAGCAACAAGGGTGGATAGCAAGCCTCTTCCTCCCTTACATTCTAAGTGGGCGAGCCTCCTATGGTAGGTGTAGCACTCACACCATATCATGCCTCCTCTTGCACAGAATGATATTTACAAAGTAAGGCACCTGGCCCCCTGCTGAGTCCCTTAAACTGCTTAACTCAAAGTGACACAATGTATCAACTATTACACCTAGAGATGTCTCAAGTTTTCTTTCTTAACCATTGCTAAACTTATCAGGGATAGCACTGATTCAAGTATGTGTTCACAAGGAAAGGGAGATGGGTAGAGTAAATGGACAGAATAGCAAATTCGGCCAAGTCATCTTCCTTCCCTAAACATTTTTAGCAGAAAGTGGTTGAAAAAATGTTCTTCTGGTTCAGAAGTTATGGGTGACAAGGAGACAAAGGAATATACTGGAACTTACACAGACATATTTCAGTTCCTTGAGACCAGTATTATACTTCTATATTCTTGAGACACACCTTAAGATGTTCCTGGCCCTTAGTGAAATTTTTTTTGAAAGGTATATTTTCCCTGAACATTCATTCATACTTCAACCTGTTTCCTTCAATTAGGTGAGTGTATGTGAGCAAAGAAATTCATGAGTTGAGTAGCACCTTGCAATAGTATGGTTCAGAGGTCTATCCAATAACCAGGGCAGGCAGTATTTAGGGACAGAAAAAGTATATAAGAAATTAGGCAGATTACCATTCAGCATTTACGTTACTTGGTCATGTTTTGGTAGTTTATAGCATATGACTGGCTGAAAGTTCAGCTGCTCAGATTGGCTGGGACCCAACTATTTGTTACAGGATAGATGTTCCTTGACTTTCAATAGTCATGTCCTGAGAAATGCATCATAAGTTGAAAGTATCTCAAGTCCAAAATGCATTTAATATGTCTAACCTACCTAACATCAGAGCTTGACCACATAATAGTGAATCAATGGCTCACTGCCTCTGCCATCAGTATGAGTATTCTACTGCGTATCACTAGCCTGGGAAAAGACTGAAATTCATCAATTCAAGTACAGATTCTACTGAATGTGTTTTGGCACCATTATGTTAAAAAATCAAGTCAAACCACTGTAATGCAGAGATCATCAGAATAGTCTGAAGCTAGGTTGTGGTGTACATACTGTTACAGTTTGCCATATAGGGAGATAATTTGAGATTAAGTTTAACTTAATAATCACCCCCTTTCAATCAAGCTTCTTACTTCTGGGAGAAACCCTGCCACTAAAACTACTTTCTGCCACTATCATAAATGGACTTGTTTGGACTCAGTATGGGATTCAAAAGATCAACTTAGCTGCATGATTCTTCATGCATTCTTCAAGCTTTTATTATGCTAACTGTAATAAAATCATTTTGAGGTACAAAGGATGGCTTCTATTTTAAATTTTAAAATTATTCCTATTGGCACTTTTCAGTTTGAAAGAAAAAATTCCATTGTAGTGGATCGTTGTAGTGCATTCAAGAACAAACAGAAACTACTAAGAACTTTGCTTTTGAATTCATGTGATCTACCATATAACATGCATCTAGTATGTTTAATTATTTGGAATGCTGCAACATTTGGGTTAAATGATAGAAGAGCACTTAAAACCTCAAAAAAACAAGTTACACTGGAATTTAAACCTCAAAAAAACAAGTTACACTGGAATTACAAGGTATTTTTCTACTACAAAAATTAAGTTTCATTTCATTTATTTCATGAAGTTATGTTGTCAGTAAATATATAATGCTTGTAGTATTGCTAAATGAAGAGAAGCTGTTAAAGTGATTAAAAGTGCCTGAATAATTTTTCAATATGGTACATTTCCATCTTTAAATTTAATAACCAGTATTTATTTGATTTTTCATATTTAGTGTTGACTTCAATTAATTTTTACAAAAATACAGGCAGCAGGTTTCAGAATAGTGTAGATTAATACTGAAACTAATAAGGACTGTCTTTTTCCTGCTAAAGGCTGGTTTTCTAGACTTCAATGTGACTCCTAAAAGAATACATCTAAAATTCTATTAGACACTGCTCAAGTTATACTCCAGTCAGGACATATGCGATCACATTAGGATAAAAGTATGCAACCTAATACACATACAGTTCATGAACACTTTTAGAAAATAATACAAAGCATGCTGAAATGTTTAAATGTTTCATTGTAAAACAAAACAAAAAACCGAATAAAATAACCAGCCAGGCTTCATATCAATTAGACAACTTTTACTAAATGAGAAAACTACATTTAAAATGTGCTTTAAAACAAAATGGAATTAGAAAAAAAAAAGACATAGACATTTTAAAGAACTTTTGCACTGTGCTGAAAATCAAATTATTTCTTGCAGTAATACAATGAGCCAATCTATAAAATGTAAGTTAACAGAATTCTCAAAGTACTGTTTTCAAAGACAATATTAAGGTCAAGAATTTCACATCCATGGTAGCACATAGAAGGGCATTATAATTATGATGTCCATCCCTATGAAGCTTACAAATTTGACAACGCTCAATAAAGGATTTTAGAATCCCATCCAACAATGTCATATCTAAGAATCACAAATCTGTGTCCTAGAAGTTCTCTTAAAATCTTTATGTTGACTTTTCTACTCCTTGCCATTTGTTAATGCTAATCCTTAGAGAAAAAAAAGAGAGAGAGAGAGAGAGAACCGGAAAAAGAAATGCAATAAACTCTTGATCATGTACAGAAATTATTGCTACTATAGTTCACTACAAAGCATATCTATACAGTATCATATGACCTTTGATAATGAAAAATCAGAATAAAAATCTTTAGTGACATAGCCTTACAACTGTATACAACATTCACATGGCAATATTAGTGAAGCACCCAATACCCATGGTTGACAAACTGTCTCAACTGATCAGAATTCATTAAATATATCCTTCGTATAGAGGGAGGAAAAAGAGATAGTGTCAAGTTTCCAAGGCTTGTCAAAAAAGGATTCTCATATCTTGTGGATCTTAAAACAAACAAAACAACAACAAAAACCCAAAAAACAAAACCGATGCAGGTGAAGGTGTTACCAGAAAGTTAAGCATGCCAAAAGGTGTTTCGTGCGAATTAAAACCTAAAGCCAAAGTACCACATAATCACATTACCAACTAGTTGGGAAATACTATATGAGCATTATCTTTAAGTTAAATGAAATGCTACTGCACAAGAGAGCATCAATAAGTTAAAAATTAGAGTGCACAAATCCAAATCAGTGGTGACTTTTGTAAAAAGCAAAATATTCACTATTAGCTATAAAGTTTGCCCAGTCAAACTGATTAAAATCACTAGATTGGACTGTCTGCACATTTTTTAGAACTATCATTCTTGAGAATTTCTTTTTCCTGTAATGATGTGTAAGTTGTCTTAAAAAGATAAAAAAAAAGTTTCATAAGTAGATAAGCAAAGGAAACAGTGAGTTGAATATCTTTAAAGCTCTTCCATATTTCATTTTTTTTAAAATGTTTAGGGAAAAAATTAAAATAGTTGCCATTATTCTAGCAAAAACAAACAGAACAAAACAAGCCCAAAATAATTAAACAACCAAGCAACACTAAAACCACATTACACAGATGGGTCATCATGCTTTCATCTGGTTTAACTATCACATCTAGTTTAACTGGGATGCTTCTCAACTTTAAAAATTTAGATATGTGAAGGTGTAATTTTAATGGATATTTTTGAATTTGGATTTAATTTTATTGAGTATTATAACAGTATACTTATTACAATACAGTGTAGCACATCTTTCTATTAGAAAAAAATTTAAGATCCTTTACCCGTCTCCTTAAGTTAAAGGTGTGACATCATAAAGGGTGTCAAATGGCTGGATGGTTTTACAGTGCACACTTATATATTATGAAGTATGTCCTTAACAAAGCTGATGGTTTCTTTGTAGGATTCCTTTCTTCACCTTTTCTTCGGTGGATTAGCTGTTCGAGGTGGAGTGACAGGGCGTCCAGAATTCAGTCCACCATACTGGTACTTAGCTTTCTTTTCAGATGGTTTCAGTATCTTAAAGTAAATTATTTATAATAAACAATGTTATTCTTTCAATAAATGGCATGAATTATAAAAGTGCAATAAAAATGGAGAACAAAACAGCAAAATTCCACAAACATTTCACATTTGAAGAATGTGCAGCAAGGGTGGGGTATAGTTCAGTGGCAGAGCACATACTGAGCATACACAAGGCCACTGGGTTCAATCTCCAATACTGAGAAAAAGGTGCAAAGTATCTGATAACTTATCATTCCATTAACCTTTTAGTAACAAAAACTAGATTACATTATCCGAGTTACCCAATCCGTAAATGTAAACCCCCCCCCCCCATTAGCTGTGTCTCTATTGTGAGGAAAAGTAGCTCTGAGGCAAAAAACTTAGGATCTCATCCTAACTACAGCATTTATTTAACAGGGTAAGTAATCTGTAAGTCATGAATTCTTCAGACATGTTTTCTGTGTACAAAGAGGAATTAAAAAAAAAAATCTTCCCAAATAACTCTATCCATGTATTTTTCATGCCATAAAGTTCACTTACTTACATACATTATGAATGATCCATCATTTATCCATTACTGATTAGTCATTAATATGAGGGTATCTATCCTATCTCATCCATTCATCTATCCTATCTACCCATCCATTCTTCTGAGTCAGGGTCTTGCCATGCAGTTCAGGGCTGGTCCTGAGCTCAGACTGTAGCCCATGCTTTACAGTGATCCTCCTGCCTCAGCCTCTCTCAACTGCTGGGATTTCAAATTTTAGAACACTTTTGTCCACCCTTAAAAGAAACGTTCTTAGTAGCAGTCACTCTCCATCTTTCCACAGTCACTCCGACTCTGTGTCTCTATAGATCAACTAATTCCGCACATTTCATGTAACTGCCATCATACACTTTGGTGACTGTCTTCTTCCACTTACATTTGCAAAGCTCTTCCATGTTGTAGCATGCGTCACTACTTCGTCTTTGTTGCTAAAGTATATTCCTCTGTATGAATAGGCCATATTTTAAAAAGTTTTAATCATTCAGATGGGCTTGGGGTTGTTTCTGCGTTTTGGCTATTATGACTATTATAAACATTCATGTACAATATTTTGTGTGGACCTATGTTTTCATTTCTGTAGGAGTGGAGCTGCTGGATCAGATAACCATTCTGACGGAGTCCAACTTTTCCAAAGCAGTTATATCAATTTCTATTTCCTTTACCAATATATAAAGTTTAGAGTTATTCTACATCCTTGAAAACAGCTGTTACAGTGTGACTATTTTTCATAGCTGTACAGCTTTACTATACACTATGAACACAATGTCATAATTTTGTAAGAAAAATATATAGAAAAGATATATGGTAACAGTGCTTGCTCACCAAGCACCAAGTTTAAGACCCTGGATTTGACCCCCTTTTTTTGGTACAGAACTGTACTTAGTACCTCACACTTGCCAGACAGATGCTGTGCTACTGAGCTGTATCTCTGACCCTGTAGGTTTGATCTTTTGTGTCTTTGGTTACACTCTGTGGCTGTCTCAAAAGTCCTTATTTTCAAAATGTTCACCTCTCAGGCTTGGACTTCGGGGCAGAGCCAGATGCTGCAAAGCACCAGGCTCAGTGAATGTACCTTAATGTTTTTATGAGCCTGCCTTTCTGTTCGGTGGCATCTGGCAGCCATGTTCACTGTATTTTTGACTGCACTCCGTGAAGACACTCAGGAAAAAGGACTTCTAGAACTGTTTCTGAAAGTGGCAAGAACAAATGCAACAGGTGTGCTTGAAGCAAGGAGGGGGGATACTCTGAGGGGAATTAATGGCAACTAGTCTTTTACTGTAATAAATTTTTAAACATTTAAACTTTCACCACATATTATGACCACATTTCATAAAGTTAACAGTTGGCCCTGCATATCCATACATCTGAGAATTCAACCAACTGTGGACTGAAAATATTTCAGAGAAAAAGTATCGGTACTATTATACATGTACAGACTTTTTTCCTTGTCATCATTCTCTTAAACAGTATAGTATAAAGCCAATCCACACAGCATACATGCTCTGTTAGGCATGGTAAACAACCTAGAGATGATTTAAAGCATACAGTGCAATGTACATATATAGGTCATATGCCAGTACTATGCTGTTCTATATATAGGATTTAAACATCTTTGGATTTTGGTAAAGGACATACTGTTTGTAAACACAAAGTACTAAAGTTGTTTTAGTCAATGAACCAAAATGATTTGCAAACATACAAAAGACATAGCTAGTGTCTTTTCAAAATGTAAATGTTTTTATTTTTATAAACAGGTACTTTGAAGATCTGGGAAGTTTGCCTGGCAAGTGCGAGGTTGAGAGTTCAATTCTGGGTACCAAAAAACCAAACCAAAACAAACAAACAAAACGATTTGGAAAGTTTTTTCTTAAGTACTACTTTATTTTCATCTGCGTTTATACTATAATCCCCTGCCCCTAGTTGATCCCATCAATTCGTCTTTTAACAACGAAACTCTGAACTGTCTGTCCATTGTATTCACTGTCTTTTAGCAAGTAAGCCACTCTTCAATAGGTCATAGAGGAATTTAACAATTTTGACATCTGAATCAGGAACTGACACAATTTAGGTTCTCCAAAACCTTCTATTTGATATGTATTTAAAAGGGCTGGAAGATTTATAACTGAAAACAAACTTCTGTCAGACATGGTGGCACATGACTGTCATCCCAGCACTCGGGAGGCTGAGACAGGAAACTGCCATGAGTGCGAGGCTAGGTTGGGCTACGTAGTAAGTTTATGGACATCTAAACTACATAGTGACACCCTGTCTCAAAATAAATAAAGAAAGAAATTTTAGAGTCTAAATGGTAATCATTTCTGAATTAAAACTGATATTCAATACTGTGCTCAAAGACTGCACATCTAAAAGAAAAATTATTCTGTTAATAGCTTTATAAAGAGTTTTAGTTTGTATAAATTTATTACCTGAAATGAACACATCAAAGTTTCATCCACACTCATCATTCCACCAGCATTGTCGAATTCGCCACAGTAATTTGGGGCTGAAAATAGGGTTACCAATTGTCGTTTAGCAAAAAATTCATATCCATCTTCCACTACCTGCAGAAGGAAATGTTAAAAGTAAAAAACAGTAGATAATTCTCAACCATCTATACTAACTGGGATTAATGTAGCAAAAAATTCCACTGCTTTGTTTTGGAGGCTGTGATTTTTATTCTTAAAACATTGCTTAGAGTATTAAAATTGCTGTACCTTTTCTATAATAGCAAGAATGTACTTAAATAGAATAATAAATTTGCTGTTATGAAAAAAAACCTTAAAAAGCACACCATTTTAAAGGTTCCCCATGAGATAAAAAGAAAATATACCAATAGAGGTACTACAAGCACAGGTTGCTGGGTGGGATATCAAATATTTCTTTGCCAAAATAGTGTAATCCCCAAAGTTAAAACAAGCATGAGAGGTGAACATTTTAAAGATAGGGACTTGGAGGCAGGCACAAGAGCCTAAAGGCAGTAACGATCATACCCACAGGGCCAGGGATACAGCTCAGTGCATAGCACCTGCCTGCATTTTTTTTTTTTTTTTTTTGTTAAATTTGCCTTTTTGACATAGGTTTCAACAGGGTAGTTCAGGCTAGCCTTGAACTCACTTTGTAGCCCAGGTGGGTCTGAACTCTGGATGATCCTCCTGCCTCAGCCTCCCCAGGGCTGGGATTACACGCATGTGCTACCGCACCCATCTGGAATTCTTAATTAAATGAGCAACAGGCAGACAATGAAAACTAAACTTTGCAAAGAGCTTTTTTTTCTTGCTTTGTATTTTTAAATTGTTAGTGTATTAAAACACTAAAATACTGAAAAACAATGAAAACATCACTCAGTTATATAGCTCATAATTTTCTTTCTTCCTGCCTTGGCCTCCTGAGTGCTGAGATTACAGGTGTGTGCCACCACACCTAGCCATATCATACTCTTTAAAAAAAATTAGTTGACATAGCCAGGCATGGTGGTGCACTCCTGATTGTACCTGGGAAGCTGAGGCAGGAGCATCACTGCAAGTTTAGGGCCAGCCTGGGCTACAAAGTGAGCTCAAGGCCAGCCTGAACTGCATAGTAAGACCCTATCTCAAAAAGACCATAAAAACAAAAGCAAGAACAACCCCCCAAAAAACTGCCAGACCAAATTTTTATATAATTCTTTTCCTTACACATTTATACTTAATGATTTCTAGAATCTGTTGTTACCTAAGTGACTTAAATTATGTTTCTCAGCTCCACAGATGCAAGGGGCAGGCAATAACATGTAAGCATAATTATTTTTAAAGCCTATTTTAGGTATCCTTTGGCAAGCAAAACTGTATTGTTTGCTAACGAAAAATAGCACCTCCAAAATTGTTTAGTTTTAAAAATAATGGGCACCTTAGTATTGGGAAAATGCCTCTTAAAATTCACCTCACAGTACAATTTAGATGGTAAACTTTTCAGTCAAGACTGCAGTCACTTTATCTACCCTCACTTGGCAGAGTGTTTGGCACTTGTTTCTCAGTTTTGCTCATTCATTCTTTTCAACTTTTAAAAAAGTTTTTGAATTTTTTTTTTTTTTTTTGGTACTGGGGACTAAACTCATGACCTCGTGCTTGCCAGGTAGGCACTTGTGCTGCTGAGCTAAATCCCCAGCCCGAGTTCTTGAATTTGTGATTATTAGAGACAACACAATTAAGCAGAATAGGGTTTTGGAGATTTGTGGAAAAGACCATGCCAATGAAGATAGTTCAATGACTTGACTTCTTATAATAATCATTTGTATGTGAAAAGACCAGTGAATGAAGATCATGGTTGAAAAAAACCTTGTAGGAACTTTAGTGAGAAAACCTGGCAACTTTGACCTAGTATGTAGCAGAACATTTAATTATCAAATCATACATATGAAGTTCACTGATTAAGAAAGAAGCATATGAGATATAAAATGCAGAAAACAGGGCCAGGATTATAGCTCAGGAGCACAGTGCCTGCTTGTGCAAAGAAATAAAAATAAACAAAAATAAAATGCAGAAAACTATTCATTTTGATTTAATCACTTAGGATCACACAAAGAGTGGCTCATGACTGTAATCTCTGCAGGAGGACCAGAAATTTAAGGCTAGCGTGCACAGCTTAGTGAAATCCTGTCTCAAATTAAAAAACAACAAAATAAAATAGGGCTAAGTATGTAGCAAAGTAGTAGCGTGCTTGTTAAGCTGCTTAAGAACCTGTGTTCAGTCCTCAGTAACACATACGACACACAAGGCAGAAGTAGTCAAGGGTCATGGGGGAGGGAATAAAGTCTCAGAGAAAAGGTAATTACTGTGAACTTAAATTATTCCTTTAACACAGACTAGCAAAGAATCTTAAATATGCTTATAAACTTCAAAAACATAGTAATCTCCAAAGTCGTTTATGTTCAGTAGAATTTTTTTTGGTACCAGGGATCGAACTAATGACCTTGCACTTACAAGTGCTTGAGTCGCTGAGCTAAATTAAATCCCTGGCCAAAATGGTGATGTTTAGAAATGCCTTCCAATTAGCGTATCTTATACTGATTATTTTGTTTATGTTTTACAAAGCATGAGCACTTTACGTAGTAAGATTATGTATTTGTGAAATTGGACATTCTTTATACCTGACAATGATTTTATCACAGCTAAAGTGATTAATGACATTCTGCTATTACCTACAACACAATAAAATTCCTCAACCATCCCAAACATTTCTTATGGTTTGGTCCGATTTAAAAAAAAAAATCCACGCATTATGGATTAACCTGTTTTCAATAATAAAGCACACACAAAAAACCTAGATTATACCTAGAAAACTTTATCAAAGCACTGACTTTAGAACATTTAGAGCACTATACTATAAAGACATAATCTTCTGAAATACTACATTATGTAGTATTATTTTTGAAGTATTATTTACTACATTATGTAAGCAAGAAAAGAGTTAACAAATCACTGATTGAAAGTGTAAGGTCTAGGTACCCACAACTCTGTTGCTCACGGCTTCCCGTATACAAATCAGTTTTGCTTCCTTAAATGTGTTTCTTCAAAAATAATGAGAGGGCTGTGGGAAGTTAACAATAAAATATCCAAGAGTCGTATGTTTCATACCTGATGAGCTCTACAAATTAAGTCTAAATCATGACGATTCAGAAATTTACTGACTACATCAGCTCCAAAAGTGAAGGAAACACCACGATCATTTTCTCCCCAACCCTGCACATCCTTATCTGGGTCAGACCACAGCAAATCACAGAGCAAACCTGTAGAAGACATAGAGCAATAAAAATGAAACAAAATAAAATATAAATAGTAAAGCATATCTATATCCCATTCTACTTCTTCTTAGTCTGATTAAAGATTGATTAAAACAGTAATAATCTTGCCCTCAAACACCCCAACTTATCTGTCTTACCCATTCTTTGTTAAAGCAACTAGACAAATAAGCTTGCCTGGCCTCTTAAGGCAGTACTTTTCAATGCTTTCTCATATAAGAAATACATGCATGGCACACTCTCTGCACAATATACAGAAATCCTTTGTATGTGGGTTCTTCATTTAAATAGCTAATCAATCCAGCACCACTTCCTGAGTAGTTAGTTCATCCTTTTCTTCTAGAGCTACACTAATTCTCAGCACCACAGTCTATTCTATTCATCCTTCAGCCATTAACAGACAAGAGTTTTTAAGTAAGTCTTTATATTTAGTAGGCCTAGTATCTCCAACTTAATTCTTCTTCTCGGTTGTCTTGATTAATTTGAATCCTTTATTCTTCCATATAAACTTCAGAATCAGATTAAGTCCAATTGAAATTCTAATAGAATTGCATTTGCTCTATAGGTAAATGTGAGGAAAGAAAACATTTTCTACTGAGGCCTGAAGGATTAAAAAAAATAAATGTGGATGAAGAAATCAGAAATCAGATTACACTCTTGACTTTATTAATGCTTTGGGCCTAGGAAAAGAGGTCAGGACTAGAATTTATATGGTATTTTTATCATATTAATAGAAGAAATCTCTGGAAAGACTTAGACCACCTTGTGAATATAAAGACCAGTAAATAAACAAAAAATCCAACTTTTACTAGGCAGGCAGAAGAGGGAAAATGAGAAAAATTACTGAAGAGGAATATTCAAATCAAAGGGAAGAGGTTAGCATAATGGTACTGTCAAAGGGGAAAGACCTGTCAATACATAGGAAATGACAAAGCTTTAAATAGCAAAAACTAGAGGAGCAGGACAAAGACCGAAACGATGGCACTTTTAATTGAACAATCAGATCTTAAAAGTAAATTCTTGATGGTTTAAAAGTGAGTACATTAATATTGAACTGTAGTGAGATGGAGAGGGTACTGAGACTGTGACACTAAGTAGATTTCCAAGAACTATAGTGGTTAAAGATCTATGTATTTTATAGAATGAATCAGATTTAAAATTAAAAAAAAAAAAAAAAAAAAAGAATTCAAAGCCAGGCATGGTGGCGCACATCTATAATCCCAGCACTAGGGAGGTAGAGGCAGGAGAACTGCTGAGAGCTCGAGGCCAGCTTGAACTACACAGCAAGACCTGGTCTCAAAACAACAACAACAACAACAACAATAAAAAACACCCCCCCCATAAACTTTCTAAAATAACTTAGGAGAAAAGGAGATTTTAATTTTCAGTTATTGTATAAAGCTGTCTCGATAGAATTCTTCAATTAGTGGCAATGTAGTCTTAATTTCTATCACTGATATTTCCTAAACTGCTTTAAGAAATTCACCAGCACATGCAAAATCCATTGGGATCTCAATTCATATGTCCTTTCTGGCTGAACATGACTGAATTACACACCCAGCTGCTTTCTATTGTGTTTATACTTCTCAGTTTCTTTCCAAAGATGAAGCACCAAGCAGAAAGCCCAGCAATTATCTACAGTTTCACTGTGACAATAAAACTGCGTCAAATTAGAATGCAGGGTTTAACATTTGGGAAAGCATGACATGAGCAAGTATGACAACATATTAGGCTACTGTTTCAAAGAATTTACAAATTAAATTTCTGAAGGCAGTGCAGAACAAAGCTCAATAACTACTTTATCCATTCTCTAGCATCTCAGAAACTTTCCATAAAGTTTGTTAAAATGCTGTAAACAAAAACCTAGTATGGTCACCTCAAAACTGACTTACAGAAATACAAACATATATAAGTTAATATAAAACTATACAAATTACAAAAATTCTATGAATGTACAGCAGCTTTAAAAAATGCTACTTTAAATATACTAACTTCTATTAGGTTTAAACATACTTAGTAATAATCATAATCAAAGTCTATGCCAAAAACCTGCTTTTTCCCTCTTGTATAATTGACACAAATTATGTTACTTATGTCATAAAGCAATTTATTACAGCATGCAGATCTAAGATGCCTTACTGGTATCAGAAGAGTAAACAACTACTGTATATGTAGCCATGAAGAGCATTTAAAGTGGTATCATAAGACTCAGTAGCTCAAGTAAAACATTCCAGTGACACTTGGGACCATCATCTTGTAAGTTACAGGGCATTTTTTCATATGTAATATATTTCTAACGTGTAACAGAATTGAGTCCTCCTATTACTTCAGACAATTCCTAGTATGAACATACTCAAATTTGCTGAGAACTGATAAATACTATATATAAAAAGGTCGATATGATGACACACATGGACAATTTAATGTAAGAGGTACTTTCTGTTTTAAAAAGTCCTTTGGCAGAAGCTGGGTGTACTGGTGCATGCCTGTAATCCCAGCACTTGGGAGGGCTGAGGCTGGGCTACAGTGATTTCAAGATCAGCCTGAACAACACAGGGAGGCCCTGTCTACAAAACAAAGTCTTTTGCAGAAACAGAGGAGGGACAGTTTAACTTACATTAGTGTTTTTAATAATGTGAAGATAAGACATAATAAAAGTGTATTTTATCTTTGTTTCCATTTTGTCCTGCACACTCCTGCACTTTCTTCAAAGACAAGTGTCTTCTGTCATTTGTAACAAGTCCCTTTCAGCCAAGACTGGCCCTATGAATACGGTGATTCACCGTAGGATCTCTAGAAGCTTCTGTATCAGGAAGGAAGCACGCCCAGAGAGTATAGAAGCTCTGCGTCAGCTGCTCCCATGACCTCCCAGCTCCATCTCTCTTCTATTTAACTGTTTTTGAGTTTTAACCTTTTAACGAACATGTAACTGTAAATTGTTGAAGGAAAGGCTTATGGAAATTTCTGAATTTATAGTCAGCTGGGCAGAAGTGTGGGTTACCTGGGGATGCCACTTGCAGCTGGCATCTGAAATGGGAGCAGCCTTGTGGACTGCGCCCTTAATCTGTGAAGTTTCTGCTAAGCCTGGGAGCTCGCATCAGAACTGAACTAAATATCCTGATGGTATTGGAGAACGAGGGTAGTTTGGGAAAATCGCATACATCTGGTGTCAGAAACCACACAAAAAGGTATTAATGTCTTAAGCTAACACTAAGTGAAGCAACTATATTTAATCCAGCAGGTCTTCATGGCATTTTATATGAATGCCATAATTAGATACCTTAGTATCTATGCTACTCAAAAGTAACATCATTTTAAATAAAAAGTTAGGCTAAGTGGTAATGGCATCTATCATTTATTTGTAAAATTGCATTAGGTTCATTTGTTAATTAATACAGTGCTTTATCCTCAACTGTACTTATTTTTCTCGAACTGCTTCACTTTTTTCACAAAATCTCACATAATTAGTATACAGTTAACCACAGGCTTCTAGAGCCTTAAGAGTTCTAAAAATACGAAATATAGATGATGCAGAACATAAAAAACTACATAACTTACAAGAAAGCAGCTAGGGAAAAAAAGGAAATGAGAGGGAGGGAAGAAAAAGAAAATCACTTAATTTTAATAGGCTTCTAAAACACAGCAAATGCCAATCTGAGTGACAGAATTTAGATAGGAAGATAAGGGGAATCCATAGTACAGTCTTTGTGTGTAGTAAAATTAGTCTGACAGAATCATACTATGGTTATATAAAATTTAAAAGTTCTGCACTTTGGGAATGATTAGTGAGGAGTAAAATACTCTGTACTACTTCAAATAATTTGTAGTTGTCTTACTGAATACAAAGAAAGAGGTTTATTTAGTAAACCAACCCCACTTCTACTAAATAAATAAGGTTCAAATATGCCAACATTTTACACAAAACAATTAAATTTCTTTATATACTTGCCTGTATCAGGGACATCAGTGGGTCTCATAATTCTCCGAATTTGTTCCATAGATTGCAGATCTGGTGACAGTCCTATTAATAAAAACAGAGAATTTAATCCTGATATTTGACAAAACATTATCATCATTTTGTCTTCTCTATTTTCTCTATCAAGAAAACATAATTCTGTTCTATTTCAAGATTTTCCAAAGAAAGATCCCCATTATTCTCTTCCTACCCTTCCCTGCCCTTCATATAAACATATAGTACTCAGCTGCAGTACATTCCATTACTTTTGCTATTTTGTTACCACTTCATGTAAAACATCTTACTTCCAAGTTAAAAGGTCTCAGGTGGTCCCCTCCAACATACTCATTACTTTATGAAGGCATTAAATGGTTGATCAAGATAAACAAGAAAAAGAACATGAATATACCTTAGAATATTTAAAGTGGTACATATATATGAGCTATATTACTCTCTATTGGTAATCCAAGCATCATAAAGAACACAGCTAAACATTGGTATTCTGTACTGTTCTTAGCTATACTAACATGCAATGCCTTAAATGTTTACTATCTACTGGAAAACATTTCAATTAATACACTGAATTATGTTCTGTTACAGAACAAATTACTTATTACCTCTGGACTGATTACGTACATGTACTTTTTCAGTGTTTTTCCATTTTATTTCTCTCCAGCTATTAATGAAAAAAAATCTTTCTTGTATTACTTTCACTAAATTATTTTTCTATACAAAAATCCAACATGATTACAACATTCAATAAAGTTGTCTTGCTCACTATTCAAATTTCTATAATCTGATCTCATCACTCCCCAACATGCACTTGACAGACTAGTTGGATTAGTCCTCCCATTCTCTAGAGATTGTACATAACGGTCTCATTTGTTCTTCTCATCTCTCTAAAATACTTATTTCTTAAAATTTATGCCTCCATCAGCACTCAAGAGACTTGAGGTAGGAGGATCACCATGATTTTCAGGCCAGCCTAGGCTACATAGTGAGTTCAAGGCCAGACTGAACTATATACAAGACTCTGTCTCCAAAAAGAACAAAAAACAGAACAGAAATAAGCAAACAAACAAAATTTCATGCCTCCATAAACATACCCTCTCCCTTTCCTGACTTCTCCTAATTGCTATCTCTAGAAGAGCTTCCATAACTAAGTCATAACTAAAACTTTATTACCCAGTGTAGCTATCTAGCTATTTACTTATATTCATCCCTCCATCCACCTACTCTCTCATTTATTTTGAGATGGGGTCTCACTATGCAGTTCTAGTTGGCTGTGAACTCACAGCAATCCTCTTGTCTCAGTTTCTCAAGTACTAGGATTATAGGCATGTGCCACCATACCCAGCAGCTACATAAATGTATTTATCAAAAGGTTTTTAAATGCTTGACGACCATCAGATCATACACTAAATACTGTCATGGCATCTAGCCCAAGTGCTAGACATGTTAGTTTTTCAAATACATTTTATTTATTTATGCTCATTTCACAAGTCATATAAAATAACTTACCATTCTACAAAAAAAAGTTTGTATTTTTTTTTTTGTCTTTTGGAGACAGGGTATCACTATACAGTTCAGGCTGGCCTTGAGCTCACTTTCTTGACCATGCTGGTCTCAAACTTGCAACCATCCTCCTGCCCCAGCCTCCCGAGTGCTGGGATTACAGGCGTGAGCCACCATACTCGGCTGGTTTTTAAAATTTTTGAGACAGGGTCTCATTACGTAGTTCAGGCTACCTTGAACTTGTGGAGTTCCTCCTGCCTCAGCCTACTGAGTTACAGAAGTGTGTACCACTATGTCCAGCTACAAAAATTATTAAGACTAAAGTTGACATACTGCAGAAAGTCTAGGGCTTTTAAAATATACACAAACTAACATTTCGATTCCAATGAAAAAATACTTATTACAGGTAGGAAGACAATGATCTTGTGGTTTTCACGGACAGGAGTATCTTTCTGTCAAAATTCAAGGTACAAGTTACATATATAGCCCAGTGGTAGTGTGTGTTTGCTCACCATGTGGGAGGCCTGGGTCTGGTCCCTAGCATTGTAAAACCAAAAGCAAATCAAAACAAACTGAGACAAAGGGAAGATGTTGAAACTCTAGCTATTGCTTGAGAAATTTTGTCAAATTGCCATTGTTTCCCAAGGGCATCTTAATTATACTTCTTGCCAAGCATGGTGGTGCATGCCTGTAACCCAGTACTTGAGAGGCTGAGGCAGAAATGCCCCAACTTCAAGGCCAGCCTGGACTACACAGTGAGTTCAAGGCCAGCCTGAACTACATAACAAGACTACCTCATAAATGAATGAATGGTCTTTAGTGAGTAATGGAAGAAGTAAGAAAAACTCTTAAGCCTAATTTTATTATTTTACCTCCATGACAACAGAAGATCTTCTCATCCACAATGGCAGCTATAGGCAGACAGTTAAAACAATCAGTGAAGGTCTTCCACAATTTAATATTAAATCTTCGTTTGCCTATAAAAAGAACATGCAAATAGAATATAAAAATTTAAAATTATTTCAAAACCACAGAATTATTAACTATTTCAACTTTCTTTTGTATGCTTAACTAGCATTTCTGTTTTCTGTATGTAAAGTAAGTTGTAAGAATACATTGTATTAAAAAAAAAAAAAGAATGCATCATGGGGACTGAAAATGTAGTTCAGGGGTAGAACACTTGCCTCGCATGTGTGCGGCCCTGGATTTGAATCCCAAAACCACATAAAAAGTTTTATTAAAAATATGCTGGGCACAGTGGCATATACTTGTAACCCTAGCATTCAAATGGCTGAGGCAGGAGGATCATTATGAGTCCAAGGCCAGTTTGGGATATAAAGATGGTTCATGCTCACCATGGACTACACAATATGAGGCCTATTTCAAAAAAAAAAAAAAAAAAAAAACAAACCAAAGAAAGAAAGAAAATATTCAGCACCTTCAGTAAAGTTACACTTCAAAGATTACAGTATGTGTTTTATGCAACAAATACATCAAACAATTTTGTCTTTCAAGATTCCTACTTTTTAATTTTAAAGAGAAAAATAAAACAAAATTTTAAAACAATAGAAGGGTAACAATGGTAAATACGTTGCATATTGAAACCCCTATTTTCAACCTTTAGTTACTCAGAGTATTAGATGGATTTAATTGTGAAAACGCTATTATCACAAACCTTTCTTTTCAATGAACTCAAGAGATAGTAGTTTATCTTGTGTGTTTTTGCTTTTCCCTTTTCTTCTTTCCTTCATTCCAGTATCTCTTTCCTTTTGAACAGTTTCTTTCCATTTTAGTTTCTATTGTATGTTTTGGATCTTATTTACTCTTTCAAATTCTCACATTAGGGAGTTAAAATCACTATTATAAAGCAATCCTGAAATAATCTAATAAGCTATTATTTTTCCTTGAACATGCACACTAAATATCTAGCCAAATAAATGAGTAGAACTCATTTATAAAACGTGTACCTTTGGACACTATCTTTTTAAACTGTAATGCATTAAGTAATACACTATAAAGTAACTGCTAAGATTCACTTTTGAGACTTACAGTTTGGCAGTATAGCAAGTAAAAAGGTACAAAGGCTGTAATTTTCTTGTAGCTCTGCTTAAAATAGCTACAACAAAGACAACCTGAAATGTATGTTCACCTTTATAAGAGTTACTAAATTTTTCTGATTTGGCAGTAAGTTCAATTTTACTAAGCCAGGGAATGGATAAAAGACACAAGTACTAATTTCCTATGTTTTTATGACACAGCCTACCTCTTAGTGACTCAGTACAAGTCAAAGTACTGTTTACAAGCTGCTCTCCCATGCCCTAATTCTGGCTGCCATTTCTATCTTCCAGCACATTCATACCCCTATTTTCAACCTTTAAGAATATACTGTACCTATATTGTGATGTACTTTTAAGAAGATGATTATAGTTTCATGTACTTCAACCTACCTTTTCTCTGCAGTTCTGATTCAAACAATTCTAACTACATACTGTAACACAGCAGGGAGGGATGAAGAAAAAAAACCAATAAAACTGTGTTATGTACATATACCAACTACCACCAGGTATGGTAACGCACACTTGTAATCCTAGCATTTGGGAGGCTGAGGAAGAAGGATCGCCTCAAGTTCAGGGCCAACCATTTGCCATACACTAATTTTGAGCCCAGGGTAAACTATATAGTTAGATCCTGCCTCAAAAACATAAAACAAAACAAATGTACCAACTCCCCATAATAGATGTAATTTATGTATCATGAACACATACTAATAAAAAATTTTCTTACAAAGCAAATGAACATACAATATATGATCAAATATAGAATAATTCCCCTTAGAACATAAGCTCTATGAGAAAAGAAATCATGTATCTTGAGTATTACATCATTGCTAGCATTCAAAAGTGACTGGCATATATACCACAACTTCAAACATTTTTTAAATCATTATTTGAACTAGAGAAATGAGTTTGATTAGGACTCTACTACATGTAAAGATGGAAAACACAAAAGTAGATTCTAATAGGGAATTCCGCAGTAATAAGAAATAAATTCAAGTAGAAAAATTACTGCAAATGATTCTAAATTTTAACAGAACAAGCTTGCTCCCATATGGGAGCTAACAAAACTAGAAGACCAGTTTGAATGTAGCAGGGTAATTTGACGAATTCCGATCTTTAAATAATCTTAGTAGAAAACCAGAAGCTAATCTATAATGATCTCTGCTTCACTCAGAAATTTTTACTAGGCAAACTAACTAAAATACAGTTCTTCAGTCAAGTAAGCTGTAGTCAATCTGAAACAAGATCAAGGAGATCCCAGGAAGCCAAATAATAATCATGTGTTTTCCACTTTCAACACGTCTCTGCAGGGGTCATTAATGAATGGAGAGGAATTAGAGAATTATTAGGTAATGCTTTCATCAATTACTTTTCTAAGTTTTTTTTTTTTACTTACATTCATCATAGAATCCATAAATGCGATTGATGCTAGCACATTCATGGTTTCCTCTTAAGAGAAAGAAGTTCTCCGGATATTTGATTTTATAGGCCAACAGCAAACAAATGGTTTCCAAAGACTGCTTTCCTCTGTCCACATAATCTCCTAAGAAAAGGTAGTTGGCTTCTGGTGGGAAACCTCCATATTCAAATAATCTCAGCAAATCTGTATATTGTCCATGAATATCTCCTAAAATAGAAAAAGCCAGTTTAGAAAAATTAGCTTCTATGAAATAGCTCCTAATGCTTATATACTATTACACGATCACCTTCCCTGAACTATAGGCCTAGCGACTTCTAACAAATCAGGCACAACAAAAGGGAGACTGACTGTAACTTCCGAAGTTAGGTTTTAAAAGACTAACTTTTTGTCTTGTCTGTATTTTTACACCTTCTTCCACAGGTGCTGATAATACTAGCTGTCTTATGGAGAAACCCACATAGCAAAGAACTGAGGGAGGCTCTGGCCAAGCAAGAGTTCATTTGGAACTGAGACCATCCTTACTCTATCAGAGTATAAGGAACTGAAACTCCTCATCACTGAGCCTTCAAAAGACCGCACCCCGAGTTCAAACCTTGACTGGACTCAGAACCACGGGACCCAACAAAGCTGAGCCCAAATTCCTGACACATAGAAACTACGAAATGATAAATTAATGTTTCTGTTTAACATAGAAGTTTTTAAATACGTAACATAGTAATTTTTAAATACGACAAAGAGTAATTAATAGTTACTTTTATGGCAGTTCAACTTAGGTTGTACTGTTATGTCAAAAAGCAAGAACTAAGAACTATGTGTGTAAGTAATTTTTATTATGATCAAGTTACCTCTATGCAACATTTAAAAGAATACCTTTAAGAGTACAAATGACAGGAGCCTAAAGAAAATTCTTTCTGTGGTCTGATGACCATTTCAGAACTTTGGAAATGGAATGGTCAATTCATCAGAAAGAAATAGCAGGTGAGTATGGCAGACTTTCGGCAGCCCAAAGGAGAGAGACCCTGGCATGTCGGGACCTGTACCGTGCGGTTGACTCGGGGTGCTGGGAGAACAAGGAACTCCTCCCCTCTCTGGGGGGTGGCTGTGATCCTGCCGGTGGGCGGGCTGAGAATCAGACATCTCATGTCATCCTGTCCCATGCCCCCCCCCCAGCAAGTGGGAACCAGTTAACTACACATCTTGTGAAAAAATTGGCTATGGTATTTAGTATGAGCTCCCCATATGCAAAGATATGGACAACCATTTGGAAGAAAACGAGACAATATGACAGATAGTGAAGATCCTTGGTTGTATAGCTTTGAAATTTATGCTTTCTTAAGTCCCGTTCTGTTCTGTTGTGTTTAATTTTAACCCCCTTAAAATAAAATTAAATATATATATATATATATATATATATAAAAGAGGGGAAAAGGAAGTGCTCTAAAGGATATAACTGCATGTATGTTTAATTGTGTAAGATAGATGACCACATTACTGTTTTTGTTAGATTGTTGAGCAGAACTGTTAATAGTCTCAGTTTGAATGTCTACTTTGTGTGCTTTAATTTTGTAACTTGAACAACTATTTCCAATGATGACAGTATGTAACTTATCAAGTGGCGATTTCTTAGTGTTTTTGTTTTTGTTTTGTTGTAGTTCTTGTGGGTCTTTTATTTTTTGCCTTTGGAATTCTGTATTGATGCTACCCTTTTTCTGTTTTGTTTGGCTGTTTTCTTTTTTTTCTCTTTAAATAAAATTTAAAAAAAAAACAAATGATCTCTAACTTAGAACATCTGGACTTAGGATTTGCGACTTCATGATTGTGAGAAAGCAAAATATAGATAGCAGGAACTATATTCTGAAGTTTGATCTTTTCTTGGGTTATCAGTATGTGGTACAATACTCTTTTGAGATACTGGGCATCAGCAGCAGCAAGCTGCAGCTCCCACTCAGCCATGTAATGACTGATGGAAAATGACTGACACTTGTGTACTGTGTTGTTAAACTATCCTTTTGGTAGGTTAGGTGAATTTAATTTACGATGGGTATACTGGGACATAATCCCATTGTAAACTGAGGAGCACCTGTATTTCAATTTTATTGTATCATTTAAATTCATAAAAGAGTGATCATTTTCAGGAGTTTAAACTTAAAGGCAGTACTTTACACTACAATGCTTAGCATGCAAGAAATCCTAATCCATTCAACAAACATTATTTATTTTATAATTGCTGGGTACTGTACAACAACAGCGCACCAAATACCTGATTTAATAAACTGCAAAGAAAGAGAACAGAAAGTATGTAAGAGGTATACTAAGCACTTTAATATTACACAGTGCAAATGCAGCTCATCAAAGAAATATGCAGGAAAAAGAATTTCTGCATTATTTAACCAAAAGGCAGTAGGATACATTACTTTTATTGTAACAATGAGCTGATCACTCAACTTAAGGCTTATCTTTAAGTTTGGTAAAAATTCACTTTATGACAAATACAATCACAACAAAGTAAGAAGACCAAGGATACTGTCATGCTGACCCTCAAAATTTTGTGTTTTTTCTAAGCAGTACACTAGAATCTTCATTTTTCCATATCCTTAAAGATACAAATATCAATTTCAGCTTTTAGGGATTTTAATTGATTATCTGTGAGGACAAGGTCCCAAGGTCCTGATGTTTAATGGTTATTTTAATTTCTTCTAAGAACTACCTCTTTCTAGTTTTCATTCTTGTCATTGTCATTTTCTGATTTCTAAGAATTCTTTACTAATGAATGGCAACTTTTTTATATGTTGTAATACAGCAAGTAGATTTTTAAACCATTTTTATAAAGTTTCAAATTTTACATAATTTTATTTAATACAATCTATATAATTTTATTTAATACAATCTATAAACATTACACAAAATAAAAAAAACCATTTTCTTTAAATCATTCTCATTGTAAATATGTGAGGGAAAACATGATTCAAAGAACTGTTTCCAACTTTTCCCATTTACCTACCACAAATTTTCAGTGGTGCCTCCAATTCCAAAAGAATAGGCTGACTGAGAAAGATCTCACGAGACTTGATACATAAACCTCGGACTTCTGCTTCAGTCATCTGCACAATTTTTCCTGGACGACATCCTCGTACTGATAAAACAATGAGTGAAATGGTTACTTTTCTAAAATTTACCCATTAAAAAAAATACATCTTTCAAAAGAGTCATATCCGCATTTTGAAGATCAGAAAAGTCAAACAGGTCAAAAACCAACCCACTGGATCCAGCAGCTAATAATAGTAAGGCATTCTGTATCTTTGGCTTCTGTCTCCAACATTGCTCGTTTCTAATGATGCTCCTCAAGTCTGCTACCAATTAAAAAATGTAGTCTTATTTTCTCTCTAGGGGCCAATTTGAGATCTCCCAGGCCAAGAGACCTGAAAGGTTTCAGGGACAGTACCCTTGAGGTTTCAGGGACAGCACCCTACTCTTTCATGAAAACAAGTCTTGCATCTAGTAGGAAAGCAAAATAGCATCACTAAAAATCAGTGGCTATAAATACTGATCATAGTTGTGCACATCTGTAACCCCAACACTCTGGGAAGCTGAACTTTTAGAAGGACCGTAAATTCCAGCCCAGTCAGGGTAGCTTAGTGGACCATATGTCAAAACAAACAAACAAACAAACAAACAACAAAACTGGTTAAGTACGTAGCTCAGTATGAAGGCCTTGAGTTCAATACCCAGTGTAGGGAGTGTGGTAGGTTAAAAAGCAACTGTTGGTTAAGTGTTTTAGCTTCATAACCTTTCTTGGAATTTTATTATTGCCAGGAATTTTAGCAACCACCAGCTTCATTTGCTGATTTAACACCTCTCTCCCAATAACTTATAATCATTTCCTCCCATCATTATTTCCACCGGCTCATTTCACTTAATCTTTAAATGTACTTTACTAATTCTTAACTGAAAAGGCATTTAAAAAGAAAACAGACTGCCTTCCACTATATCCCTACTACTTCCCATTTATAATTAAGCCTTTTTTTTTTTTAACTACAAATTGCTCTAATTCTTTTGTCAGATTAATGATAGAGGTTTGTTAAAAGTTAGGTCTTTACATGCAAAAGCTGTACACTCAATACACACACACACACGTTTGTTTTTTGTCTTTTTGACACAAGGTTTCACTGTGCAGTTCAGGCTGGCCTTGAACTTACTTTGTAGTCCTTGCTGGCTTTGAACTCACAGTAGTCCTCCTGCCTCAGCCTCCCAAGTGCATGTGCTACCATGCCCCGCTCAATTAATGTAAAAATAACAAGGATATTCAAAAAGAGACAATATACAAATATGCTTTAGCAAATTTGACAATTAATGACTATTCCTAAAACTCAAATCAATGATCATCAAAATTAGCTCTCCAAAATTTCCTTTTTTCCTTTTTAAAAAAAATTTTATTATTATTTTGAAGGCAGTAAAATACAACAGAACAAGATAGAACAAAGCCAACTGAGAAGTGTAATGAAATTGGTACAGAACTTTACAGCAGGTTACTGGGATAACAGTAATAGGTACCATAGTATATCTCATTATCTTCACAATAGTTGTTCTTTCAATCAGGTATAGTAAAATCAAAGGAAATACAGAACATTACAGAACTTATCAAAACAGAATATTGAATACAGCAATATCATTAATCAGAACAAAGCAAAACAGTGATAAAAATATTTGCCTTCAAAGAGATGGTAGAAGGAAATCCCCCTTGCTATATTACATATAGTCAACCTCCCAAGAGATGCTCAGATCTCTGGCTCTCACCTGCTAACTGTGTTGGGGTGGGGGTGGGGGTGGGGGTATGGGATGTTTGATTTTCAGCCCGAGATGGTAGGCTCACAGCCGCTTACCAGAGTGGCAAGCTGGTTGGTTGGTTTCCTAGTGCCCTAAGTTCCAACATGGCATGGATCTCAGGAAGCACTGCTTTTTTTTTTTTGTTTTTTTGAGACAGAGTCAAATGCAGTTCAAGCTGGCCTTGGGCTCACCTTGTAGCCCAGGCTGGTCTTTAACTTCCAAACTATTCTCCTAAAAATTACCTACTTTTGAATCTAAGACCAAAAATGAAATTTAGCTTCATATCTTCTACTAAGCTCCTGGAACACTGGCTTGGCTTAGATTCAGGAACAATTCTTATCTTAATCCTGGGATTAGCCTTAAGTGGGGAAAAATTTAAGGGGTGGGGACGGTTTTCATCTTCAAGGATGAAAGATCTCTGGTTGCTTTCAGATGACAAATACACATCTACAAGTTATTACTCAGTAAAGTTAATAAATCATTCAACTAGTACTTGAGAGTCTACTGTGTATGAGTTGTTAGGGATACAGACAAGATTTATTTAAAATGCTCAAAGCTAGGCACCATGGGGTCCACCTGTAATCTCAGCTACCTGAGAGGAGGCGGCAGAAAGATTGTAAATTCAAAGCCATCCTGAGCAACATAAAAAATCCACAAATTATTTTGTAATTTCACAGTAATGAAACTTAGTTATGGCTTGATGGTGCTCATTTAATTAGTTAAAAGTCTAGAGAGTCACTTCAATGTGTCAACTTAACCTGAACAAATTATAATGGTGAATATTTTACCTTATACATCTTATTATTTTCTTCATAAATTATGTATTTAATTTTTACCAAGTAACTAATTATGTAACTCTTAACTTTTAGAGGTATAAACTGCTAATCATGCCAACTCACAAAAACTAAAATTCACCAAATTATATTTCACTGATTCTAAAATGCACCTTTCCCTTAGCAGTATCTCTGAAATTGTACTATACAATGTAACTGCTTATGATTATACCTGGCAAGATGGGTGTGGTGGCACACAACTGTAATCCCAGCACTCGGGAGGCTGAGGCAGGAAAATCATGGCAAGTCTGAGATCAATCTGGGCTACAAAGTGAGCTCAAGGCCAGCCTGAACTGCATATCAAGATCTTGTCTCAAAAACATAAAAAGCAAAATAAACAAAAAACCTCACAATTGGCAGTAGCCTTTTCCCTTTTGGTGGCACATAAAACTGCATATCCTAATCAGGCATAGCATAAGAGTTGATAAAAACCTTTTAAAGAAACTAAAGGTTCTTCTAAATATCAAGCCTTTGGCAAGTGACCAAATATAAATGCAACAAGCCAAATGTGTGGGAAAATCAAGCAGACATGTCAGAGCAATTCCATTTGTTATTTCTAATTTAAAAGCATGCTCTCTTGTGCACTTTCAGATTTCAAAAAGCACTTCAAATTTCTCAGTTATCTGAAAAAAGAAATCAGCTGCCTTTTTGCATACACGAGACAATGAGCCTGCTATTACAATATTTATAATAGACTTCATCATTTGGACTTAATGAGTCTAGACATAAGTATCTCATTGGATTAACATGAGATTATAAATCTGCATACTTCCTTAGGTTCAAAGCGCTTCACACCAATCGTTTCATTTTGTCCCTTTCATATCCCAGGAATAAGAAAGGAAAGTTATTATCTCTACTGTACAAGAAAAGAATAAGATTAAATAATTTTGCATAAAATTGTAACATCCAGGTTTTACAAGATTGGAGAAAATAAAAAAGCAGCAGAAAGGCTTCAGAATCAAAGTCTTCTAACTCATAGGAAGAATTCTTTCCATTTTGCCACATAAAACTTTAAGATAAAAAATCTCCTGGCAAAAAATTTTAGCCTACAACATACTATTCTTATTACCAAGCAGAAACTATCTTGTATTGTGTATAAGCAGTATACTAACATTACATGAATCAATTAATTTTTAACTATTCCACACTTAAGTAACCATCCAGATTAAGATATAGAATGGTAGGTGAATGTGGTGACGCACACCTGTAATGCTAGCAGTCTGGGAAGTGCAGGCAGGAGGCTCTCAAGTCCAGCCTGGGCGATTAGTTACTTAGACCCTGTCTCAAAATAAAATGAAAGAACATGGGTTGGGAATGAAGCTCCATGCAAATGCTCAGGGTTCAATCCTCAGCACTGAAAAAAGAAAAAAAGCACAGCATTCTTTGGGATGGATGCATTTATGCACACTGCTCAAGTATATTTAATAATGTAAGAGCAGAACTAAAGAGTCACAGAGAAGACTTAGTTTTATTTAGCAAATAGCATGGGTTTTCCAAAGTAGCTACATCAAAGAATAACAAGTCTTTTGTTCATTTTTAAAACTGCATTGACTTTTTTCTCAACTTTTAATGCTGTCTTGAAGAACAGAAGTTCTTTAATGAACCTACAATCTTATCTTTGTCTTCTGTAGGGATTATTTCCTTATGTATCTTCTAGGTGTTTATTGTTTTAGACTATTTCATTCTATAATCCCTCTCAAAGTAGTCTGTCTGAAATAAAAAGTCAGGATTATTCTTTTTTTTTTTTTAATAATTTTATTTAAAGAGGAAAAAACAAAACAAAATAAAACAGAATAAAGGGTAGCAACCATACAGTATTCCAAGGAAAAAAGGAAAAGTAAAACAATAAAACCTAAGAAATTATTACTTGACTAATTACATACTGACTTCTTGGAAATAGTTGTTTAAATTGCAAAGTTAAAGCATGTAAAGTAGACATTCAAACAGTGAGACTGTTAACAGTTCTGCTCCACGATCTGACAAAAACAACAATATGGTCATCCATCTTACCCACTCAAATATACATGCAATTATATCAATAGGGTAAAATTAAATACAACAAAACAGAGCA